>JAAAKG020060334.1:0-17876 GCA_010014905.2 Druon quercuslanigerum | reverse complement strand
TTCTCCGGCCCCCCCCCCCCCCCATGTATCTGACTGGATCCGCCCCTGGCATCAAAGTAAATAAAATTAAGGCAAAGAAATGATTTTCTAGAATGTAAGAACCTAGGTTTATTGAATATGTTTTGGGCGCCCAAAAAACTCAATCTTTAGTACAATGAAATCAATTCTTTAAAAGGGATAAATATGTTTTAAAATCAAATAGTTTATACATCATTAGATCAATTATTTTATTTTTGTTGATTCAAGAACAATAAATTTTTGTTGATTATATTTATTAAACTGAAAAAAATATTTATTCCGTGCCAGAAATCGACATAATCATTGCAATAAAATAATTACTTGAATTGAATAATATTTGAATTTAAAAAATACTCTTTTAATGTAAATGTATATTCGATCAGCTGAAAACAATATTTATTCCATGCCAGAAATCTACTGCCTGGCGCGTCGAGACTCTGAGAGTAGGAGTCGGAAGTTTGAGCCGCACACCGCTTGGATCGCAGCGTGGTCTCTCGGGATCTCTCTCGCAATCAAAATTTCCCGTAGCGTGTATATAACCGGAGCAGAAACAACATTTAGTATTGAAACAGGTTTTTATTATATTTTTCCTGAGAACATGCACACATAACTAGATTAAAGAAAAGACAAGTATTATCCCAAAATTAAATCCAAAATTAATTTATGGTAAAATCGCTTAAGTTAAGGACCAAATATGTATATATAAAATATCACAAACAAATGTATTATAACAAATTCCATGAAAAATAAAAAGTATTTTGAAGTGAACATTTAGTATTGCTTCACGGCCCTATGGCTAAGATCAAAGTAATTCTGTCACATTGATATTTCTTTTTCCCAAAGAAATATTCTATCAAGTGATAGTAGACCTATATACGACTGAAGTACCTCAGTTTCAAATAGATGTAACAGTCTACTTGAGGATTAAAACTGCGTTATTTTTAAATAATAAATTATATCTTTTGAACTACAAAACTGCTATTGAAGTAAACGACCTATTTCTTTATGTAAAAGAAATATTTTTTGATTTTATGAAACATTTCCTTATATAAATCGCATTTTTCTTTCCAAGGAATTCAAATTTCTTTCAATCAAAAATATCGTTCTTACACTTGAATAACGTTTTATAGAATCTGATAAATATTTCTTTGAAATAGGAGATCGTTCATTCGAATTAAAACCATTTCTATTCTAGTCAACTTTTATTTCTTTAGTGCCAGGAAATATATATGAAAGTTGACAGTACGTTTCTTTGAAACGAGAAATCAGATCTTTCAATTAAATAAACTTGTATTTGATCCAATCGACATTAACTTCAATCAGAAAAACAATTCTTGGAATTACAGTTATATTCAATCATATCAACAGACTGATTTTTAATTTCAATTCTCTAATTTCATTCAGTTAAAGACATCGTCATTTCGCTCAAATAATATTTCACTGGCTTAAGTAATTATTTGCTTCAATAATATCTTATTTTTCATACAATGAAACTATTTCTTTGACCATTTCTTTGAATCAAAATTTTTTTTTTCAGTGTGACTTAAAGGGCCCCAAATATTGCCGTATAGACAAATTTAAAATACTTCAGACGAATTATTTAAAATAGAAATACGCCTGTAGTTAAGAATATCAGATTTGTCCCCTTTTTTATAAAGCGGACATACCATTGTGATCTTCCAAGGCTTCGCTTAGGTATAGCCTTTACATCACTGCTTACACATTCCGCGAACAAACACGCTGACACATTAAACGATTCAACCACCATTTTGAATGTGTAAAACTGAGTGACGCTGCAGCGCCCCAAAACTGACGCGGATGCTTGAAGAACTGTAATTTGTTTGAATCAAATAATTGCGTTCTTTAATTTAGGTGTAAGTCGTTTAAACGAAATTATTCTTTGGCTTAATTAAATCATTTATTTCAATCAAATCGTATCAAACAAATAATTTCTTTTATTCAATGAGTTTCAATATCTTCCATGTATTGAATTTAAACAAATGATTTATTAATTTAAATAAAGAAGGTGTTTTTAATCAAAAAAATTTATTTTAACTAATCTTTTTGCTTGAATCAAATGTTTACAAAACCTCTCGAATCTTTGAGCCTTTATTAAATCATTTAAAATCTTTCGAAAGTTTTCAAAACTTTTAAATCTTTTGTAATATTTGTGAAACCATTGAAATCGTTATTGAAACATTTGTGAATTTTTCAGAAAACCTCAAAATCTTTCTAAAATCTTGTAAGATATTGTGAGATCTTTTCGAATATTTGGAATCTTTTAAAATATTTGCAAAACCTTTGAAATCTTTGAAACCTTTGTTAACTCTTAAAAATTTTTTGAAATTTTTAAAATCTTTTGTAATATTTGTGAAATCATTGAATTTTTTGTGATTTTTTTCAAGTATTTTAAAATATTTCGAAACTCTTTTAAAATTATTGAAATCTGCGAATTTCTTTTAAATAACTGTAAATTGCTGTTAATTTTGTTAAAATATCTTAGAATTTCTTAGAAATCCTTAAAATATTTCTAAAATCTTTGTGAAATTCTCTTAAATCTTTAAAAATGACTGCAATCTTTTGAAATCTTTTAGAATATTTGTTAAATGACTTGAAATCTTTTTGCGCATTTTTTTGCGTTAAATTGTGGTTTAAGATTTTTAATTTTTAAGCGTACCTTTTAACTTAAAGAATTTTTAAATTTAGTTTTAAAGGCTTAAACAATTAAACTATAGAAGCGTTTAAAATCGAAGATTTTTGATAAACAGAAGTTTTCGTTGATCAACTGTGACCATAAATTAATTCTTGATTTAAAAAAATTAAATTTTACCAGTTCAATTGAAAAGTCTTATTCGTTAAACAAATGTAAATATTTTTTCTGTCTACAATATTCAATTTTTAAACCATTCAATTTGAAATTTTTCAATTAATAATAAGAACAATTACTTAATATTTATAAATATCTGACTGTCAGTTTAAAATCAGTAATTATAAATTAATCATTCAAAACTAATCAAAAAAACTAAACTTTGAACGTTACAATTTTAATTGCTCTATTAAAAATTTTTTCATTTTAAGTCAAATTCTTGAATTTTTATGTAAACATAAAAATAACAATTGAACCTATTATTATTAGAAAAAAATCGAGTAAGTTAAACAAATATTCTACGAACGAATTTGGAACCAAATATAGATTTTGGCAGATTTCGAACAAAAAATTGAGAATCTTTTCAAGCATGTTTAAAGGCTTCAAAAAAATAAAAAATATTTTCTAGAAAAATTGAAAATGATTTTTTAGTTTGAAAAATTAATTTGAAGAGAATATTTTAAAAGATTTTTTCAATTGGTTTAAGATTCTAATACAAGTCGTAGGAAAAAGTTTAGAAAAAATTCGAATCATTTTAAAAGATTTCTAGAAGTTCATAGAAAAATAAAAAAAATCATTTAAAACAATGACGAACAACATCTAAATGATTCATAAGTTTGAAATAAAATTTGAAAGCATTTTAAGGATATTTCAACTATTAAAATAAGAATAAATTTTAATTTAAAAAGTCTTTAGTTTATAATAAATATATAATCGTTCCATTTTTAATATTTCTAAATTAAAATTCCTTAGAATGGAATCATTTTGAAATTTTAAATTTCAATTTTGGCTTTAGAGTTCGATTTTTAAATTTCATTGACCATGAAAAATTTTTGCGTACCGGAAAAAAACCGGTTATTTTTTCTTTCATTAAAACGGCCACTATGACTGTTTTCAACACTGGTAAATCTGAAAAATACAATAAATCTTAAAACCGGACTTTTCTATTAAATCTGTTTTTATATTTTCAGTCGAAAAAAAGGATTTGCGTAATTATTTAATAAAATAATAAATAACAATTATTATAATTATAATATAATTTGCGTAATTATTCTGGATTCGTGTAGCGAATGAGATAATAATTGAAATGCACTCTCAATTTCATTTATATAAATACTAACATTTCTCGCGCGCACTCAGCCGAAAGCACGCACGTTTGAATACGGTGGGAAACTCTGATATATACGGTGCTGGATTATGTATACGACGTATGCGGTGGGAAAACCGGAGCGAGCTGAACCGAAGGTAACCGACTCGAGCCGAACCAGCGCCCTCCAGTACAGAGAACTTGTTGAACTCCCAGTCGTGACTCACCCGTCCTAGAAGTCTTTCAGATGCTGTCGCGTTCCTGACTGGACTCCAAATACCGTTTTGTTTTAATGTTTTCAAGTGCAAAAGTAATCATTTACGAATTTAAGTGAAAAATATCCCGATTGTGGACTATGTGCGTGATTAAATGACGAATATCTGGCCCTCTCCGAGTGTTTTTAGTTCTTTAATCTGTTGAGTGGCCCTCTGTGTGTGAATAAGATTCTCGACATCATGTGGCTTCCTCGAAGAAAATTGGATTACGCCTTACTCCCCATCGTCGTTACGCTTGTCCTCAATTTACCTTCAGCTTCTGGTATGCATTTTTAATGATTTCATTGTCTCTCATGGTTTCGGAAAAACTTTTATTAGTATTTTACTGTACGTTTTGAGCATCGCAAGTAGGCAACAGGTTTCAACGGCACAAGCGTCGGCGCACTCGCGAACGGAGAGAATAAAACGGCCGTGTTCACCCGTCACCGTGACTCACGGTGCTGACGCGCGTCATGGGGAAAAATTGCTTCGGAATGCTTGAAATTATGTGAATCTTGACATTTTCACGGCGATCATGCGCTTGAATTACAGTTACAAATCACGACTGTGATTCACCACTCGCAGCCTTTTTGATTTGAGCATCAGTCAGGCATTTTTTTCTAAGGAGGGGCGGGGGAGGGGGGCCTATGATTTTCGTTAACAAACGAAATTATTTAAACAATTTATTATTCTTTTTAATATTCTTCTCTTCAGATAGTGTCAGAAAGTTGCGGGCTTTTGTCTGATTTTCACAAAGAATGTGGGAATAATTTATGAAATTCGACACAAAAGATTGTTTAAACATATTATTATTGTTTATAACTATCTAGTAATGCTAGATAATTCCTGTTTTTTCCTTAAGTTTTTTTTACCTTAAGTCCATTTTTCGAGTAAGTTAATAATTATTCAAATTTACGAAACGTCTGGTTAATTAAATCTTATAATTTTAAGGTAGAAACTTTTATAAACGAAATAAACCAGCATTTCAGATACTTTCAACAAAATAATTAGATTTTTAACAGAATGGTTGAATTTTCAACCTAAAATTTGATTTCACAGCAAAAAAGTATCATAGTTCATATTTCAATAAAAAAACAATACCAAAAGTTTAACTTTGTCTACAAAAATTGCATTTTCAAACAAAAAAGACGACTTCAGCAAAAAATTAATTGTTCACGAAACTGATACATTTTTACCCAACACAAATTAAATGTCAAACAAAGAGTACAATTTTTTCCCCAAGAAAGGAGAATTTTTCACTAAAAAAAGATCAATAATTAAAAAAAATTAAGTTCGATTTTCAATTCAAAAATTAATTTCAAACCAAAAAAGTGATTAAACCAAAATTTCAAACAAATCAGTTAAAAAGCAAAAAAGAATTTTTTAAACCAAATTATTGCATTTTCAAAAAAAAAATTAAATTTTTACTAAAACGAATCAATTTTTAAATCAAAAAGGTAAAGTTAAAAAAAAAAGTTGAATTTTTTGTTAAATTTTTTAGAATAACTGTAACAAAATTGTTGAATTATTCACCAAATAGTTCCATTTTTATCCAAAATAGATGAAATTGATCCCAAAACAGATAAGTTTTTATTTGAATAAAACCAGAAATTAAAAAAAAAATGGTTGAATTTTTAACAAAGAATATATTTCTGCGAAAAAATTAAATTTTCAATACTAAAATGTTCTAAAACTGACGAATTTGGAGCAAAAAAACTACAATTTTGTTCTAAGCTGAACTTTTATCCAGAAAATACTTAAGATCATTTTTCAACTTCAAAATATAAATTTTAAACAAAAAGTACATTTTCAACCAAACAGAATTTTCAACCAAGCAGTTGCACTTTTATCGAAGAAAGATGAAATTTCTCTTATAACAGATGAATTTTTAATGTAAACAAATTAATTTCAAAACAATAAGTTTCTACGAAAAAAGATTAAAGTTGCAATCCAGAGACAAAATTTTAAAAATGACTGTAACAAGATTGTTGAATTCTTTACCAAATACGTCCCTTTTTATCCAAAAAACATTAAATTTCTCGCAAAACAAATTAATTTTTATTTAAAAAAGCCATCTTCCAAAAAAATAGTTGAATATTTATTTAAAAATCAATTTTTTACAAAAAATTATACTTTCAACACTAAAAAGGACTAAATAAATGAAATTTTAATAATAAAAAAACGATAATTTTTTTCCAAGTTAAAATTTCATCCAGAAAACATTTCAGTTAATTTTTTAAAACCAAGATATGAATTTTCAACCATGTAGTTGCACTTTTAGCGAAGAAAGACAGCAACACTAAAATATTAAATTTAAACAAAAAGTAAGTTTTCTATATCATAGTTCAATTTTCAATCAAATGGTTTCATTTTTATCCAAGAAAGATGTAATTTCTGCTGAAGCAGGTGAATTTTGAAATCAAAAAGAAAAACTTTAATAAAAAAGGATTGAATTTTCAATCGAATTGTTGCATTTAAGTTAATTTTCTGCTAAATATTCGATTTTTTAACAAAATATATTCATTTTCAACCAAACAGTTGCATTTTTGTCCAAGAAAAATAAAAATTGTGCTAAAACAGGCAAATTTTGTAAGTCAAAAAGATACATTTTCAGAAAAAAAAGTTCTGTTTCAATTAAAAAAGAATTGAGATTGATTATGCAATGCAAAAATATTAATTTTACACAGAAAGAAAATTTCTAGGAAAGAGTTGAATTTTCAACAAAACATTTGCATTTTTATTCAAGAAAGGTGCAATATTTCTACTAAAAAGATTTACTTTTAAATAAATAAAAAACAATTTTCAGAAAAAAATAGTTTCCATGCAAAAAATATTTCAGTTTCAGCAACAAAATATGAATTTTAAACAACAGATTTTAAACAAGAAGTGTTTTAAGCAAATTTTCTATTTAATATGATTCATATAGAAAATTTAAAGAATATTAATATCTTCAAATATCTATTTTATTTCAGAAAAATATATTAGCAAAATAGAAGTAGATTCTTTAAGAAATGATTCTCTCTATTGATGAAGCAAAGTTAAAAATTTGAGGAAAAAACAGAAAAAATTTACCATTTCTATAGGAGAAGATAGTTATAAAAAATAATATTTTTTTTAACAATCGTATTTGTTAAATTTCACTAAAAAATGTAAATTACCTTGTCATAAAACAAGTTTTTTCAGTGGGATAAATGCCACCAGAAAAAGTGTTAAAAGCCACCCTTTGTTTTTCAAAATCATCAAAATGACCGTCTTTATGCACTTTTTCGAATTAAAAATAGTGTTAAATTACCCTGTCATAAAAAAAAAAAATTCTGTGGGTTAAGTGTTACCGGAAAAGTCATTGAAAACCACCCTACGAAAATTAAAAATTATTTTTTAGTTTGAAAAATGATTGTAAGAAAAAATTAAAACAGATTTTCTTGTAGAAAAACAAATGTGAAATTATTAATTTGTCTAGGCGGCTTTTTTAAAAGTGTAAAAACTTATGTTCCTTTTCGTTTTTGCGTCTTTTTAATATTTATTTAAAAGCAATAATTTTTTGTTATATAATAATTCTTTCAGAAAGAATTGCTCTACGCTGCTAATCTGCTGTTAAATTTTCGAAATAATCATTAAAAACTGAGAATCTATTTATATTTGTTAATATATTTCTTCTGAAATAAAATAGTTATTTGAAATATGCCCAGATAAGTCATATTTTTCATAATACTTTCGGAGAAAATACTCGAATGCGAGATGCTTCCGAAAGCCTCTATCATAGCATATTTTTGCTTTTTATTTGTTTCAGTAAATTCAGCCAAACTTAGGCATGCCAGGCATTTTAACCAGGGATATTCATTTGGGAATAAAGACATTTTTATGGTAGGTGGACATAATTTCTTTTTGGTAATGTGTTAATTTGTTGGAATCTTAAATTCTGCATCGGAGTGAAATATACTTTTTTCCCCCTCTAAATTTAGATCCAGCAGGATGAGAAGCACAACCACAAACCAGTATTTTCAAATTGTGCGAATTATTCGCCAGTTGTTAAAGAAGAAGAACCACCTGGTACTTTTGTTATCCAAGTGATGGCTGAAGACAGAGATCCACCTGAAGAAGGAGGTAAATAATTTAAAATAATTCACTTTTTTTTAAATCTTTCAAAAAATTCTCTTAAAACTATTTTCTTTATGAAAAAATCACTTTAAATTATTCCAGGAACAACAAAAAATCTTATTTCAAAATCTTAAAAAATGTACATTTTATATTACATTTTTTGTACTCTTTATAAGTTATTATATAATTTTTTAAAACTTCTAATTATCTTTTAAAATGATTCGATATTTTCCGAAAACTGTTAGTAAATCATGCGAAATAAAAAAAATAATCTTCTTGATTATTATTTTTAGTTTTGAAAATATTATGAAATTTTTTTTAAATATTCACTTGAAATTTATTTTGTTTGTATTATTTTGAAATGTTTACTTAAAAATCAACTTTAAAAAATTGAATTTCTAATGTGAGTTAACCATTTTTCTTAAAAGAAATAATAAAAATAATTCTGAGTTTAATTAATTCATCATTTTTAGTAAAAAATTCATTTACTCCCTTAAAAATTCAAATATTTTTGTGTAGAAAATGCATTTCTTTTGTTGAAAATGTAACTCTGTTATTGAAAAATAATTTATAAAAGAGAAAAAAGGTGAAAAAAATGAATTTTTTCAATTACGAAAATTATTGTTTGGTAATTTATTTATTTCTTTTTGCATAGTTAATTATTTGAAATATTAATTTGCATTTAATTCCCTTCTTTATTGGTTTCGTCAACATTTCGGAGTATTCAGCTCTATTTACATTTTTTTAAATTGTGACTTTTCGCAGAAAAATAGCCAAACTTTAAATAATTTTATGAAAAATAATTAATAATTATTGCCAACTTGAAAAACTTTATAGCGAAAGATTTGCACAGATATTCTTTGTTAATTTCGTAAATAAATTGAGCCTTCTCGCTTAAAGTTACACAAACTTCGGAAATAAATTGAGGCTTTTTGCTTAAAATTAGCCGAACACTGAATATGAATTGACGCTTTTCGCTAAAAAATAGCCAAACTCTAAATAGTTGTATGAAAGATAATTAATTATTATTGCTATCTTCAAAAACTTTAAAGCGAAAGGTAATAGCAAAGATATTCTTTGTTGATTTCGTATTTAATTTGAGGTTTTTCGCAGAAAAATAGCCAAACAATAAATAGTTTTATGAAAAATAATTAATGATTGAGACTCCGGATTCTATAAACACGCATAAAATTTGCCTAACCACTTCAGGCCGCTCGAGTTGGCCCCTGATGACTTGAAAATCAGTTTTCGAGAATTTAACTTTTTGAAACATCACTTTGTAGAAAATTTCATGCAGCATCTTTTTTCTCTCGACAAAAAAGTTTTATCTTTTACCGTTTCTGTAAAAAATCAAAAAAACTTAATTTTTCAGACCAGCAAATTTATTAAATATTTTCACTTCAACTCGCTTCGAAAGACAAAGTTCTTTATATTTTAAGATAAAAATTTAATTCACTGTCCTTCAAACGGTTCTTAAGCTAATGTGTAGTTTAAAATTTATTTATTTAGTCAAATAAAAAAGTTATAAAATTTTTTGGCAATCAGTATCAAAATAACGTTAGACAATTTTCAAACGCTTCGTTTATCGAGGGAATTTAGAGTAAGCCCAAACTTCCAGCAATAAAAATGCTTAGTAGGATATAATTAAGTTTTCTAAAAAGTTTGACCCTGATTGAATTATTCGTTAAAAAATAGGAGCATTCCAATATCATTGATAGAGTGCGTGATAGGTGACAATTTCAGAGTCTCAACCTGCTCGGCCACAGCCCTCGCCTCTGAACTGGAATTATTTTAGTCTATTTATTTGTTTACACTATCAAGTTAAAATTTGAACATCAAACCGCAAGCAATTATTTTTTTGTGAGGGAAAAATAATTAAATATTTATATCTTGCATTATATATACGTATTTACAGGGTGATTGCAAACATTCAGGAAAGTATATCTCAACACACAAATTTTAAAACAAAATAATAATTTTTGAAACGAAAAAATCAATTTTCTACTAAAAGAGATGAGTTTTTAACCAAAATTATAAATTTCCAACAAAAAAGTTTAATTGTTATCTATCAATGACCTATTTTTTCTTGACAATTTAGTAGAACTTCATTTTACTGGTTTTCAGTCAAACTAAACCTGTTAGTAATTATACTATTACACTAATGAGATAAAAATAGTTTGAAACATATTAAATACATTTTGTAAAAACAGCATAAATAGAGTTCGTAGAGAATGTTATTAAGAACATAATAAACTGATACAGTATTATAGAGATTAAATAAACATTACGGCTAATTTCTGAGGATAAAATAAAACGGAAAACTTAGATCAACTATTTCCAAATAAATAATTATGTCTAAAATATTCTTTCTACAGTAAACTTATATTTCGTTTCCAAAATTTGTTAGACTTAGCAATGTGGCTTCTTTTTTGATTTCATCAATCTTGTTTGTCGACTTTATACTGAAAACATCCTTAATATTTTAAATTTATTACTAAATAAAAAATCCTGTTTCATTTATTTCGTCTAGTTTACAGTAGTATGCATATAAAATATGCCCTAAATTTTACTTACGCAAATTTTTACGAAATGAAAATAAAATAAAAATAATCTTCAAGGTTAATTAATTTATTTTTTATTCACTTTCATAAGTATTGAAAGGTTTATCTTTTTAAAGGAAGTGTACGTACAAATACCTTGTGTTTCTTTACCTTGCTAATATTATTAGCCCTATTTTCTTTGTTCTTATTTATTTCTTTACCTCCAGTTAGAGTTTCTAGCTAAGTCAACATTTACTTTTTTATTTTAATTGTTGATCTTAGGTTTATTGACCAGGGAATATTTATTATTAATTTTAGATGTTAATTTTGTTTGTCTACTGGTCTATATCAGTATTATTAAAAATTTGATAAATCTTAAGATTGTGAAAAAAATGTCTCTAAATAGTTTTATAAAAAATAATTAATAATTATTGCCAGCTTGAAAAACTTTATAACGAAAAGTAATAGCAAATATATTTTTGGTTACTTTCGTAAATAAATTAAGGCTTTTCGCCTAAAATTAGCCTAACTCCGGAGCTGAATTGAGGCTTTATGCTAAAAATGAGCCAAACTCTAAATAGTTTTATGAAAAATAATTAATAATTATTGCCAACTTTAAAAACTATAGCGACAAGTAATCGCAAAAATATTTTTTGTTGATTTTGTAAATAAATTGAGATTCTTCGCTTAAAATTAGCCAAACTCCGTAAATAAATTAAGCCTTTCGTTGAAAAATAGCCAAACCTTGAATAGGTTTATGAAAAATAATTAATGATTATTGTCAACTAGAAAAAAATATAGCAAAAAGTATTCGCAAAAATATTCTTTGTTCATTTCGTAAATAATATGAGATTTTTCGCTTAAAAGTAGCCAAACTCCGTAGATAAATTGAGCCTTTCGTTATAAAAATAGCCAAACTTTAAGTAGGTTTATGGAAAATATTTAAATAATTAATAACTATTGTCAATTTGAAAGTTTTTATGTGCAAGAGTAATCGCAAAGGAATTTTTTGTTGATGCCATAAAAAAATTGAGGTTTTTGCTAAAGAATAGCCAAACTGTGCATATGTTTATGACAATTGATTCAATAATTTATAATTATTGTAAATTTGAAAAGTAGCACAGCAGAGAGTAATCGCAAAGACATTCTCTAGAAATTCGCTAAAACATTACGTTTTCTTTGAATTAGTTTAAATTTCTGTTTACACGAGCACTTATTTTCTTCAAAATATTTCGTGGACAGGTACCATCAATAGAAAGATCTTGATTCTAATTAATTTTTAACAAATTTTAAATAATTGCCTGGTTCTTACCTCCCAAGAAATCATATCTTTAACTTAAACATTTTCACAGTTATTGCAAACAAATATTTCTTTGTGTCAAAGAAATATCAATAAAGACAAATTTCCCTAAAGAATATTTACGAATTTTATGTGGCCGGGAAATAACAGTGTATTTATTTTTTTACCGGGAATTTTACAAGCTTTTAAACTTGGAACGTTACAATTTTAATTGTATTTCAAAATATTTTATAAAATTTAAAGTCTTTTATAATATTATCTGAAAATAATGTTTTCAACTATTTTTTCTGGAAATCTTCAGAAAATGTTTTTATTCTTTTAAAGCCTTTCACAATTCACAATTCTTGAAAAACCTTTACATTTTTTATTTTAAATCTGCAAAAAATAAATACACCTCTTTTAAATTATAAGAAATCATTTAACTTTTTGATGTAATTTTGAATCTTTTAAAAACTGAAAATGACTGAAATTTGTTTCTACACATAATAAGCAGTATTTTCTAAAAATTGTGGTAAAATTCGATTTTTTTTTTTATATTTAGAATTTCTTAGGAATTTTCAATAATAATTTTCTGATTTGTACAAATTTAAAACAACTTCTAGATTTCTCAAGATTATGAAATATAATTTTAAAGCTTTTCAAGGAGGTTTAAACTTTTTTAAGTTAAAATAAATAAAGTTCTAATTTTTAAGAAATTAGTTCAACTGGAAAACCTAGCTGTTAAATTTTTAACCGAAAAAGATAAATTTTTAAAGAAAGAAGATTAATTTTCTACACACAAAAAAACGATTTTTTTAACCAAATTCAAGAATTCTCAAATAAAAAGTTGAATATTCTACAAAAAAAGATCAATTTGTAAACAAAAAGATTAATTCAATATAAAAAAACGAATTTTGTCATAAAATTTCAAGAATTCTCAACAAAAAAGTTGAAGTTTCAACAAAAAAAAAAAGATAAAATTTTAAACACAAAGATTATTTCACTGTAAAAAAAATAAGTTTGTCATAAAATTCAAGATTTCTCAACCCAAAAGTTGAATTTTTAAACAAAAAAGAATTTTTAAACAAAAATATTAATTTACAATTTAAAAAAAAACAATCTTAAACAAAATCCAAGAATTCTGAACCAAACAGTTTAATTTTCAACTAAAAAAAATCATTTTTAAGCAAAAAGATTAATTTAATATAAAAAGACCAATTTTCAATAAATAATTTAATTTTTAAGAAATTATTACAACTGAAAAACCTAGCTGTTAAATTTTTAACCAAAAAGATTAATTAAAAGATATATTTTTTAACCAAGTTCAAGAATTCTCAAATAAAAAGTTGAATTTTCAACGAGAAAAGATAAATTTTTAAACAAAAACATTAATTCTCTATAAAAAAGCGATTTTTGTCACAAAATTTCAAGAATTCTCAACAAAAAAGTTGAAGTTTCAACAAAGAATAGATCAATTTTTAAACAAAAAGATTAAATCAATATTGAAAAAAAAAACAATTTTGTCATTAAATTTCAAGAATTCTCAACACAAAAGTTGAATTTTTAAACGAAAATATTAATTTACAATTAAAAAAAACAATTTAAAACAAAATTCAAGAATTTTGAACCAAAAAGTTGAATTTTTAAATAAAAAATAATTTTTAAACAAAAGTATAAATTTTATATGAAAAGACGAATTTTCAATTAAAAATTATAATTTTTAAGAAATTAGTTCAACTGGAAAACCTAGTTGTTAAATTTTTAATCAAAATGATAAATTTTTAAAGAAAAAAGATTCATTTTGTATGAAAAAACAATTTTTCAACCAAATTCAAGAATTCTCAAATAAAAAGTTGAATTTTGAACAAGAAAAGATAAATTTTTGAACAAAAAGATTAATTCACTACTAAAACCTAAATTTTAAACAAAAGTCAAGAATTCCGAACCAAAAAGTTCAATTGTCAACTAAAAAAAAAGATTTTTTTACCAAAAATATATAATTTACTATTAAAGAAGATGAATTTTCAATTAAAAGTTTTAATATAGAAAAAAAGTTTAACATTAAAAACTATTTGTTAAATTTTTAACTAAAACGATAAGTTTTTAAACAAAAAAGATTAATTTTTTACGGAAAAACGAATTTTTAACCAAAATCTAGGATTCTCAAGTAAAAAGTTTATTATTCAATTAAAAATTTTTTTTCAGTAAATAGATTAATTCACTGTAAAAAAGACGAATTTAATTTATAAAATTTAAATAATTGTCAACGAAAAGTTGAAGTTTCAACTAAAAGAGATTAATTTTTAAACAAAAAGATGAACTTATTGCTAAAAAAAATGAATTTCTAATAAAATTCAAGATATTTTAACCAAAATGTTGAATTCTATACTAAAATCATAAATTTTGAAAACAAAAAAGTTAATTTTTTTACCCTTAGGAGGTAGTTGTCGTGCCAAAAGTAAGATGTCTGTAAAAGAAAAGTTATTTTAGCTTTTTAGAAGTTCTGAAAAAATTCAAAACAACTTATAGGTTTCTCAAGATTTTGAAATAAAATCTTAAAGCTTTTCGAGAATGTTTAAACTGTTTAAAATTCAAGTAATTTAACTTCTAATTTAGCAATTATAAGTTAAAAAAATTATTTCCTTTTTTTTAAATCATTCTAATCTAAAATAACTTAATAATATAATTATAAAATTTTTTAAAGTTCATTGATTGATTCTTTAATTTAGAGCATTGAAAATTTAAACGTGTATTTATATTTTGGGAACCTAATCTAATTTTTTGACCTCTATAATTTATGAATGTTAGCAATTCTGAATTTTGCAGTTTATCTGCATTTCATTTAAAACTTTTCATTTGACCACAAGATTTTTGAATTGAAAAACTTTTAAACTTGAATGTTACAATTTTTAAATTCAAGAGTTCCACTTTATGTTGTTTAATTTGTTTATTTTTTATTTCTCTAAATGAAAAAAATGTTTAGTATAGAGTTTGATTTTGTTAATTTTTTGCCCGGGAAAAATGTTTGCCAACCTGGAAATGACCGTGAATTTGTTTTTCGTTGTGGACCCCTGCAACCCATTTTTTTGGTAGAAGCAAACGCAATACTATTTTTGGTTTGCTTATTTTTTTCAGGTACTATCACCTATAGTTTCGTGACAATTTCTGGCGAGAAACTTAAATTTGAAATCAACAACAAGACGGGTGAGATCAAGACAACGCATAGTCTTGACAGAGACGAGCCAGAACGCGAGAAAGAAGCGTATCTGACAGTACTGGCGACAGATAATGGCAGACCACAACTTGACGATGTTTGTACGTTCAAAGTCACAATTGAGGATGTCAACGATAATCCACCGGTCTTTGATAAAGTGGTGAGTATTTTTTTCAACGTGAAAAGTTTTCGTGTTTCATCAGGATTACTGGAGAGTTTTCTTCTTCTCAAGCCCCTGTGATAAACAAGGTGCAGCTCTTTTATCCATTCTATTTTTCTTCTCTTTTTTTTAAAGTAAAAATATATAATCAATATCAAGTTTATAGTTCATATAAGTGGTGAGTATTTTTTTGGACGTCAAAAGTTTTCGTGTTTCGTCTGGATTACTGGAGGTTTTTTTCTTCTCAAGCCCCTGTGATAAATAAGGTGCAGCTGTTTTGCCCATTTTTTTGTTTTATTTAATAAATATATATAATTAATACCAAGTTTATAGTATTGTAAGAGATAAATGATGGCACAATACAATCCACTCGTAAATTTAAAAAGTAGCTCGAGTGTTGAGTTGAAAAAGTTTTATCATAAAAATTGAACTACTTAGCAATATAAAGCTTCCATCAGGAGCTAAAGTCGGTTTCTTCCAAAAAATATTTGTCCCCAAAAAGTTAAATTTTTAACAAAATACTTTAATTTTCAAGAATATAATTACTTTTTTAAACAAAATACTTGAACTCTCAACAAAATAATTTAATTTTTAACATAATTTATACTTAATGAAAAAATAAGAAATTTATACCAAAAACAATTTGTAACAGAAAGACGAATTTTCAATAAATAAAGATTTTTCGCCCAAGAAAGATGAATTTTGAAAGAAAAAGATCAATTTACCATCAAAGCAGACAATTTTTGAATAAAACTTTAGAATTCCCAACCCAAAAGTTTAATTTTTAAAGAAGGATTTTTTTTTTAATTTTTAAGAAAGTAGTTCAACTTTAAAACCTAATTGTTCAATTTGTAACCAAAAAGGTGAATTTTTAAACTAAAACTTTAATTTTCAACTAAACCATTAATTTTCAACAAAAAATTTAACAAAACTTTTACTTTAAAAAAGTACAATTTTTGACAAAAGAATGGAATAGGTAAATTTTCAATTACCAAAGTAATTTTTCAACAAAAAAAAAAAAGAATTTTCATCAAAACAGTTTAATTTCCAACCAGAGATGAATTTTTAAATAAAACTTTTAATCGTCATCCAAAAAATGAGTTTTTATGCAAGTTTTTTTCACAAAAATTCAAGAATTCTGAACTCAAAAGTTGAATTTTCAGCCAAAAAAGAATTTTTTAAACAAAAAGATTAATTTACTGCCAAAAGAAACAAATTTTCTATAAATTTTAAGAATTTTCAACCAAAAAATTCAATTTTTAAAGAAAAATATTTTTTTAATTTTTAAGAAAGTAGTTTAACTTTAAAACCTAATTGTTTAAATTGTAACCAAAAAGGTGAATTTATTAATTAAAAGTTGAATTTTCAACTAAAACATTAATTTTCAACAACAAAAATTAACAAAAAGTTCAATTTTAATGAAAAGTTGAATTTTTACTTTAAAAAAAGTACAGTGTAAGACAAAAGAATGGAATAGGTAAATTTTCAATTACCAAAGTAATTTTTCAACAACAAAAAAACGAATCCAAAAAAATGCGTTTTTATGAATGTAGTTCAACTTTAAAATCAATTTGTTACATTTTCAACAAAAAGATAGATTAATTATCTACCTAGAAAAACCGAACCGAAAATTGAATTTTTAAATAAAAAAGAAGAATTTTTAAACAAAAAGAATAATTTACAATAAAAAAAAAACAATTTAAAACAAAGTTCAAGCTTTCTGAAGTAAAAGTTAAAAGTTTAAATAAAAAAGAAGCTTTTTTGAACAAAAATAATAATTTACTAGAAAAAAACACGAATTTTCAATCAAATTCAAGAATTTTTTACCAAAAAATTTAATTTTCAATTAAAAAAGATTTTTTAAACAACATGATAAATTTACTACGAAAAAAGACGAATTTTCAATAAAATTAATGAATCCTCAATGAAAAAATTGAATTTTTAAGAACGAAGGAATTTGTTTTAATTTTTGAGAAAGTATTTTACTTTAAAACCTAATTGTTGTATTTGTAAATAAAAATGAGAATTTTTAAAGAAAAATATTATTTTTCAACTTAAAAAGACGAATTTTGAACAAAATTCAAGAATGTTAAATGTTCCATAAAGCAGTAGATAATTCAATCAAAAAGTATCACTTTTTAACAAAATTATTGAATTTCCAACCGAATAGTTTTAATATGTATACAATTCCAGATACAGCAGATTCAAAATTGCTTTTCTTCTTCGACCGTCACAAACTTAAATAGATATTTTAGCAAAACTATTTGCCAACAATAATCGGTATTACGGTCTAATTGGAGTCAAAATAATTGTTTAAAAACATGTAGATGAACGATATTTATTATTTAAAAAACGTCTCG
>JAAAKG020060323.1:0-17876 GCA_010014905.2 Druon quercuslanigerum | reverse complement strand
GGTCCGGCCAAGCATCTCTCAACGTCTCAGCTCGAACCCTTCCGCCGCCCCTGAGTACTCTCATTGGCACTAAGAAAATCACAAAGGACCCTCTTACGCACCTTAAGAATATCCATTCTTTATTAGAAATATTATGATTATAATGACAATTGAAATGTACAAACCTGCATAAAATTATTTTACATGACGTCAAAATTAAATCATCTAAAGATAATTTCAACAAAATCTCTCTAAGTTATATAAACAAAAATTATTATTATACTTGTGAGGCGCACGTAAGTGAAAACCACCTATATAAGAAGGCTTTATAAGTAATTCATCCCCCTTAAACTAGATGTGAAGACGAGATGGTTATACAGATACACTGTGGATTCTCCCAAAGTTTTTGGCAAAATGAAAGTAGAAACTTATATATTTCAGTGGCAATGAAAAGCCTTTGAGATTGAAACATATTAAGTACTAAATTGTTTAACGCAAATACTCCTAAATGTTTAATCGCAAGTATCAGAATATTCAAGACCTCTAACTATTCCGACTTTTGATGCCATGGGTACTTTTGAATCGAAGAATGTCATTGCTCCTGTTTCTGGATTGAACTATCATAACTGACCAAAAAACTTTTTCAGTGCATCCGTGATACTTCTTGATACATCTTCTAATTATGTTTTAACTGTTTTATCTTTGAGGCCATGAACTTTGAAAATTCCTGAATATTGGCTCCGTGGGTCCTGATGTCACTCCTGACTTTTCTTCAAGTGCACATCTTTATGTACCCTCGTGAAGATATGTCTGCAAAACGGACACATTATTTAGTGATGTTCTAGAAGATAATTTTGGAACTCCAAGAAGTTTAAGGAGGCCTGGGCGTTTAAAAAAATCATTGACGTCTCTGAAACTTGGAGATTATCTAAATGAAGTATGCCAAATTTATTTTTTATAAAAACAATACTATGGTTGACTGCAACATTTTCGAAAATATCGCTACCGAAAAAGTTTCAGTTTCAAACGTAGTCTTATGGGACTCCTGAGCAAAATCATCTAATCTCCGGAACAAAATCACGAGTCCCCGTAAATTAAATATTTAGTAATTCTTTCGATTGCGAGGAACCTATAAGTTTCATAAAACCAAGGGACTGTCGACTTCAATCAAGAGAAAATTGCGAGAAACGTTTAGGTGAAATTAATAAATATGTATTATCGCATTTTTAGGCGACTTTTTCGCAATTTTTTTTCTTCTATTTAGATGGAACTGTAATACGTATAATTATAAAAAAATAAGTAGCAATAAGCATTTATATAGAACTTGCCCCCAAGGTGCCCCTAACTTCACATGACATCAAACACTAAAGCCTCCTTAAGTTGAGATATCCATTTTCGATACCATTGTACAATGAACGCTTTGAATTCGGGCTAATGCTCAAATTTGGCATAATGCTGAGGCCAGCTTAAAATTAATAATCAATTCTCTCGCACTTTTTTTGATTAAAAGTAATTTGGAATATAATATAATAATTGGAATAATATAATATTATAAAAATAAATAATATACATATACATGAAATTTCTCGTTCTGGAAAGTATTCGGAAATAACTTCCACTGAAATAAGCCATAATAATTCTAAAAAACACCATGTAGATTAGAAAATTTGGTTAAAAAGGTATAAAGACATCGAATAGCGTTCTCGGACAATTGTTACAAATACGCGGATTTACGTGTTTGAATCGCAGAGAAATGCTCCGTGTAGAGCAGAAGAAAAACATTAACAAATATGACTGTACTTAACATATAAAACCGGAAGGACGGGTATGTGATAACTTGATAGAAAGTATAGAAGTTGCCTTTATAGGAAGCTGTGGTTAATGGCGCTGAAGCACAGATTGCGCTCCCCTAGAATTGAATTTATTGTCAACCCTTTCGCTCGGCGAGAAATACTGCACGTTGTTTCCGGATAGGGATCATACGTCTGACAGAATCTTATTATCTTACTAAGCTGATTGTCGGTCGATTTTGCTAATTCAGAAATTAAACTTCACAGATGCCAATATTATATATACAACTTCCAAAATTGCATAAAATATATTTTAAAGCTGTTAATATCTTTTGTTATGAATATTTAAAATGTTGTGCTGACCCTCTCTGGGTTTTAAGCATATTGGGAGTCCTGTGATTCAATTACTCATAGTTATATATTTTATCTATCATTATGAAGTAAATACCGCTTTGGGTGACAGTTGCCGATTTTTCACGAGTTTTAAGTGACGCACTTTTCTTTATTATTTCGATGGGAAAAAAAACTTCTTAGTCTTACCGTCGACTTTTTGACATTTATCACCAGTCTGGAGTTGTGGACGAAATCTTAAATTTAAAACAAATTTATTTGAATTGTAATCAATTAACAGGCATCAATCGCCATATTTTAGCAGGTAAAATAGTTTAAAATAAAAACTAAATAGATATTTTATTATTAGTCCCTATTAAGAATTTACAAAATAGAAAATTTCGACATTTTACTGATTTCACGATGCTTTGCGTGTTGATTCCAGCCTTATTCCAAAGCAATATTTATACAATCTGACTCGTCGGCTGTCAAAGGGGCTTTTTCTGCCTCGTAGCACAATATGCTATTACTCGACATGTTTTCAGAATGATTTCGACGGGCAATTTAATGATTGCCAGGCCATTCAAAGAATAAGTGTACGTTCGGGATCCGCCATTTTATCTCGCTCCTATGATTTTATAGTGTTGTGATATAATGTTTTTTTGGTATTCTAATTTGTCAGTAGATGTTAGGTGATTCATTTATCACCTGTAATGCCTTAGGTCTAGGTGTCACTGACATACACGAATTCATAATATAACCCCACGTTTTGCACTGAGACATTCAGTATTTAGCAGGGAACTTGTCGCGACACACGAGGGTCTTTTCGATGTCAATTTTCGAACTACCCCAAGTAAAAAACAATTTGTCTTGGTTCAGTGTTCATCCAAGACATATCCAAGATATAGCTAAGAAGTGTTTGCAAGTCTTGCCCCTAATCGCGAGCGAAACTTTATTTTTGGTCATGAGTCGACATTTTTCGTCTCCAAGCCGAACTCAAGGACCACGACAACAAAAGGCTCTAAAGACCTACGTGGGTCATCACTAATCCGCTTTAAATTTTACAGAATGTTTATATTATTTATTTTCATTACATTTATATTTTATACGCTAATAATTTGGTTCGACTGCGATAAGTATGTTGTTTGGATGGAAAATCTAAAAATGTTATCAATTTCTTCCTATCGCCAGCAGTTCACTAGATACTAGTAGAAAAGCATAGTTTTAATCTTTTTACGGAAAATGTTATGTAACTGATTCCTGGAAATCGCAGGCCCTGCTGGTGAGGTTTATAGTTCGTAGAGGTCGAAGTATAATGAAAAAAATATATAAAAGAAAACTTTCGTAATGTTGATCCTGGAAAATATATGAGAAATCCACCCCGACTTGTCTTCAAAGCCCGTCGTAAAACTTAGTCATAAAATCAAGGCGATACAAGTCGATCTCAAGGCGAGTCAAGTCGAAATCAAGACGAAATATTGTTACCCGGGACTCTTTAGTTAATTGTCATTGTTGCTAGTCAAGTTCAGGCCTTCAGTTTCGTAAATTAATAAAAGTACATGTCTTTTAGATATTCTGGCTCGTCACTTTCTTCCAATCCACTAAGTTAAGTTATTTTTCAGAATACTGCAAAAAGTTCTTTGACAGAAAATAATAGGACTGGTAGTAAAATAAAAATACCAAAAAGCAAAAACTGCATAGCTGCCGCAGTCGCCATTTGGAGCGCTTACGGTCACAGAAAACGAATCCTGATTTGCGAGAAATACCTGCTTTAACACTAATTCAACATGAAAATTGTTCTACGGCACAATTTCATTTAAGCCAATCAGGCAATAAATCCCTGGTAATAAGAGAGAAGCGGAAAATTGTAACGCAGAAGATAAATAAAACTAATTCACGTTTACCAGCATCCAGCCAATTCGATAAATTTAAACTTGAACTGATATCTTTGGTTCTCTTGTTTAACTTTCGACTTCTTCATACAGAATATGCTCTGCCATACTACGCTATGCTCGTACGGTATTAGGTACGCCAATCATGTAATAATAAGGTGTAGTATCTCCGTAAAGAAAAATTGGTATTGAAACCCTTCAAAAATTGAGAGAAAGTGAAATCTCGGCGGCGTGCAGAACCGCTCTAATAAGAGACGCAGCTAGTGAATCTCGGAAGCTTACAGTACCACTTTCGTCTGCCTTCAAACATTGGAGATATCACTCTTTACTATTATTTCTAGGGTGCAACTATAGGAAAAAATAAATCGTACTCCATTCAATGACATCTTTACTGGTTGTTTGAAAAATGTCATATTTAATTGACCAAGTTATTCAATTTAATTTTGAAATTTTTTTATTGGCTTTCGGGTCGTAAGGATATATGTAATTAAAAGTCGTGCATTGTATTAAAATTAAAACAACGATGGCAAACGTTTCGACCACGGATAGAGGTCCTCCTCAGTGTCAGATATTTAATTAAAAACAGGTTTTTCCCTTAATGCAATAAGAATAAAATAAAAAGAACATGAAAAAACTTAGCAATATTCATCGTGCAGCTCCTCTCTCTCTCTCTCTTTCTCTCTCTATCCGCTCCCTTTTCTTATATTATTCAGAAACTTGTTTTTGAATTTTACCTTAAGTTCCTTCTATAACTTTTGAAATGATTAATTTCCTCTTAAACTAAAAAAGTGTGTGTGTTTGTTGAACGTACTTGCAAAGTGTGTGAATATTGTGGTTGTGGGATTACGGAGTGTTTTACTTCACCCGCACGCATCTCACCTTCTGCAGAGTAACAGGAATAACACACAGAGAGGGAGCGTATAGAGAGAGAGAGAGAGAGAGAGGAGCTGCACGATAAAAATTTATAAGTTTTTGCATGTTCTGTTTCTTTTATTCTTATTGCTTTAAGGAAAAAACCTATTTTTAATTAAACATCTGGCACTGAGGAGGACCCCTATCCGTGATCGAAACGTTTGCCATCGTTGTTTTAATTTTTATATAATGCACGACTTTTAATTACATATATCCTTACGACCCAAATGACAATACAAAATTTTCAAAAGAAATGGTACTACTACCTGCCGAAGGAGAATACCATAACTTCGACGTTGAGCGAGCCGTTCCTTCGATTTTACAAAGGCGTAGTCGATAAGAAAGGAAAGACAATGGTTTAAGGGTGTTGTTTAAATCCGACTTTGAATTTTTTTTATAGGTGTGGTACTGACTCAATATATATTTTTCCCGAAGGATTTGCCAACGAAAGAAAGAAAATTTCTCGAATATCCGTGGTTTTGCGAGATCCTCGGACCAATAAAATGATGAAAAATCAAAACTTTTATTAAGAAAATCATTATTTTCACGCAGAATGTAAATTTTTGCAAAAGATAGGAATTTTTTACTCACAATTCTAACAGCATAGCTGAATTCTCACGAACTATATACCGTTTGTAGAGTGAAGGTGACAGCTAGCCTGGTGACTGATTGCAAATGCAGTTATAACACACACACACACACACACACACACACAGGGAATGTCATTTTTGTCCTCATTTTTCTCCACTTCGCTAAGTATTTCGCAAAATTTAGGGTCACCAACATCAAATAGTGGCCCTTTAAAAATCTGGTGGTTCGCGAGGATTCTTCTATGATGTCAGTTACCGTTTACAGACCATTGAAAAACGTCAGTGGTGGAGGTACACTGAATTTCCATAGGGAAATAGAGTAATATTATTTGCCTAAAACCAAGGTTATAAAGCATGGATAGTGCAGGAAGTGCTGCCACCTGCATGCCTACTCTCCGAGCCCCAAGTGCCGTTTTATAGCCTTACTTTCATATATAAGAACGTAATACTGAACACTGCAAATCTTGGAAAAGTTTGCTTCTTACGCAGTTATAAAGTGTTGTGACCAAATTGGTCGAAATGGAAAAAAGTGTCGATGAATGACCTCTGCCACTCGAGCTGCGTCAAGCAGCAAAAGAGGTAAGGGCTTCGCCCCGCGGGGGCTTTGCCCCTACATCCCGACCAGGGCTATGCCCTGAGCCCCGCGGCCTTTATCCTTAGTTCTATTCTTTATACACATTGCGTGTTCATAGGACATGTCTCCGATTCACGCGTCGCACACGCCAACAACTCATCCTGTAACCCATCGCGCTTGGCTATAAAGACACACTTATGAACCTTGGTGAACAATAGGGTGAATCTAAAAAAATTATTTTTTTGAATATCAAAAATCCACGGAACCTAAAAGTTTTTGTATGCTACAAGTAGTTTATCTTCAAAATGTGAGTACGATATAAAAATAATTCAGCTGTCGCAAGCATATTAAAGTTAAAACCATGGAACAGCGGAAAATTTATTTTATACTTGATCCATTTATAAATTTTGGATGATTTGTGCCTACTGGAATTTGTATTCTATGCTGCTTCCAATGCATCCTGTATGATGAAGATAAAAATTTTTAATTTAAGAACTACATAATTCCGCTATAACTGACCTAATTTTAAACTCCCCTTAAATCCTAACTGATTTATGACCGAAAATGTTATTGCATATTTTTTTAGAAAAATGCAAAATTCAATATTTGATAGCTATTGTTCCTTTTTGTTTTGTAACTTACTTCTCTTAAAAGTTTCTGTTATAAAGGTGTGTACCTTAGGTGATAATGATTTGTTTAAGTTAATAAATAAAAGACTATTTGATCGATTTGAATAGGCAAACGCGTATATGGCTATTCCAGAAAATTCTGATGTATGCCAAATAAGCTTACATGCTACTGTAGTTTGATGTTTTATTTATTTCGAAATGAAGTACATTAATACAGTATTAAGTAAGGTTTACGTGATTTGTTCTTGATGCATATTATCTAGTTTATTTGGAGGTAAGTTCTATTTTATATTTTTTAAAGATTATTTTTTTCGTTATTTCTGGCATCATCATTCTATTTTTTGCACGTTCAAGTATTTTCGGGTAAAATGTGCAACCCTTGTATTTTTGGCCTAATCCGTTGTACGCTATCGATGAATAACTCAAACGATGTCAAATGTAGAATGCAATATTTTGGGACTTTGTTTGAGAACTCGGTAATGTGAGACTTCCTACGTATCTGTATGTAATGAGATTTGCTTATTTTATTGGCCGTGAACAAAATTTAAATACTGTATTCAACTTGTTAGGGAAAAGATAGAAAGAAGTATGGAAAAAGATTGCGATGCCTATGGTTCGACGAGAAAGAATATTAAACCTTAACTGGCACTATGGGTAAAAAATGCTCCAACAAATTTTTGAGCATGAATTATTATTTGATCAAATAAGCCATGTGTCACATGTATAATAAAGATAATTATATTGAAAATAAAGATAAAAATGCTGAAAGTGATGCAAAGGGTAACCAAAGAAGAATATCGTTTACGACACTCTCAAGGGCCTGTGATAGATATGGCATAACAGACAGAAGTGCAACAGATCTTGCTTCTCCTGAAAATGTGGACGATAGCGTTAACGATGACGTAAAAGTAGCCGCAAATAACTTTCGACACACAAATACGCTCAACTGCAGAGACATTGCCATGTGTCTCCCTGCCCTATTCTACGAGTGAACTGAGCCGAAGTAATAAGCAGATTATAGGTTTTGCCCGCGGAGCTATGCTTGATTTTTGAAAATAAATTTTAAAAAAACTAGAAGGAACTTTGCATCCTCGTTTACTGCATGTAAAAAATGTTGCTTTCCTTCACTTATATATACTTACTCTCCTCTTTAACATTTGCCCTACTCCGTTCCTTTTCTTTCTTCCTTTTCTTCTGCTTCAGGTTTCCTAAAACTCCCTTTACTTAAACAAACATTCTTTTGTCCACTCTTTCATGTCCGATGGTAACCTCCAGTTACTGTTGATCACCTGCCCAAATCAGCATCCACTTAAAGAATTTCAAAGAACATAAATAGCTTATAGAAGTTGTGAAATGCCCTCATAATACTTGAAGAAGAATGCCAATATTTCTCTCTGCTTCGGGACCATATAGTATGAAGAAAATCTGATAGAAGAAGTTTCCTTTAACCCACTAGCCTATAGCCCGCATTTTCACTTTATATCTTATAGCTTCAAATCTAAATATTACGTCGACACGTTTGACTGGTCAAACTATGAAATTACATTACCTCTAGTGCTTCGGAATATGTCAATAAATGATCTCAAGAAACAGCATTTTAAATTGAAGACTTATAACACATACATTTTTAGCTAGATTTCTATTTACCCATACTTCTTTTTTAAAGGAAATATTTTTAAATAAATAAATCAGAAGTTTAATGCATTAGAATTACGAAACTAATTCACAATAAAAATATCAGAATTGCTGATTTGGAATCGATTTTTAAATTTCATATGTTGTGATTATTATTGACTAATGACGGAATTTTTAAAAGTTTTCACACAAAAGAAGATATTTTCCAATCATCCTCAAACAGTGTCAACTATTAGAATCCGCTACTCCAAAAAATTTTTTTTGCAGCCAAATCACTTGTCTGAACGCACTGAATAAGATCTTCGTAGCTATCTTAAATGACAGGATTGTTCGCACAATCGGACCTGTGTGGCAAGAAATGTCTGAACAACGCGGCTCAAAGAAAGACGTAGCAGGTTGTCGGGAGAAACTGCTCATCGAAAGATGTATCTGCATAGATGCAGCATTTTACCATTGCGGCCTAGTTGATGGCCTGGCCGAGAAGCTTTTGACTGAACCTCCCATAGACTTATGATCTGTCTGATAGAAAGCTTAAAGGTTCCTACGCACATCGTGAGATGCATAGAGCGATTGATGCCGTTTTGGAAAACCAGATTTCCTATCTCTACTAGAAAATATGGTGTGACAGCTAACAATATCACCTTTCAGAGTGGTTTCTTTTAAGACAACATCATGACGGTGTCATTTCTACCTGAGTATACTGTGACCGCATTATATGTGAAAAAGTTTTCAAAGATGGGTGCAGAGTGTGGCATGCACACGCTAAGTACCTAAAAAACATACTATATATGAATGTCCTACCCACGCGGGGACATAACGCGGCATTAAGATTGCCTTATTACCATCTTTGTCGCTCTTACAGTGTTAGCAACACCCCTGCCCTGCCAAAGGCTCCGAGGGAGATGGGGTCAATTATTGTCCAAAACGAGAAGTGCCAAATTTTCTCGAACTACAATTTCCGGACAGCAATCTCCGTTGCACACCCCAGGCCTGACATCGTTTTTCAAGACTTTGAGAAAAGGAATATTCGTGTTCGAATTCTCGGGTCCGGCCAACAACAGTATCACTTTCAAGCAGAAAAAAAGGAGGAGGCCAATAAAGATCACAGAAGGAAGCTGCCACGACTACACCCAAAATCTTCAGATGAAGTAATTGTCCCTTGAAATAGGCACGGGTTCACTGTGTTTAAACACAGGATAGCTTTATTTCATGCGTATTCATCTTTTAATTTTCAAATACATTGCTGCAATATTTAAAAAAAAAATTTTGTAGTGAAAAATAATTAAGATTGTGTTTTTATTAATTAACTGCAATTAAATGAATTAGAAATAATCATTTCACTAAATAAATTTATCAAATGAAAAAGTTATATACAGTTTATTTATAATATACAGAACATTTTTCGGTATCAAACAAATAAAAAATATCAGGGTATTTTTTGGAGTGAAATTAAACTACATATAACTTTTTCACCTCGGAAAAGAGTCTTAGATACTTTATTTTCATAATAAATAGGTTATGTGTAGGTTATGTAGTTCTTAGAAATAATAGAGACTCGAGATTCCTCGAGTTTCTGCTGATTCTTTTTAATACCAAGAGATGGTGGCAGCGTCAATGGGCGTCAAAAAATATATTTTTTGCGTGAAAAAATAATCAGAGAAATCTAAGAAACCATGTTTTAATACAATGCAATAATGATTTCGTGAGAAATTTTTTATTTTCAAATAGACTTTTAAAGTAGCATTTCTTACGCACGCATTAAAACGATCTTTTTAATTTTCCCTGTTACGTTATATAAATTTTTACCATTAAAAAAACTCTTGATAATTGGGAAGGGTTATATCATCAATAACATCACGGACAGTCAGATGGGGATGGGATCGAAATTCTGCGCAAAATCGATCTCGTTATTTACGGATGAGCCAAGAGTGTGTGTAATTTTCAGGAATGGTATCAAGTCTCGAAGAAGTTCCACGGCGATTAATTAAACCAGCCTTAATATACGGGAATCATCTCATTTTATATAAGCGTACTGCCCACAAAATATGTCTTTAGATTTCTGAATATCTTAAAACATCCTTAAATTTTTCATAAATTTTTATTAAAAGAAAGATTATAATTTCTAGTTTCTAACCGTGAATGAATATAACAGATATTAGAAAGAAAAATGAATATTTGTAAAACAGTTATAACAGTTTATTAATTAGCACACACAATTATGGAGAATTGAATTTATGGATATGATTTCATTACGTAAAATGAATACTCCATCCGGTCAAAGCGCTTCGCAATGGATATTAGGGATGTTTCTATTTGAGTAAAATGAGATGCACCAAAGAGATATTCTACTGCATTCATGCGCCGGAAGGGAACTTGGTACAAATCGCAGTAACCAATTAACGCTAACCACCCTTCTGTGCATATACATATATGTATGTAAATATACGTCAGCGCTACAAAACGATGAAAGCGATCAAGCGCGTTCTCGCAAAACGGCTCGTGGCGTTCTGATAAATCCGATCGGGACGCAATAAATCAATTATAATATTCCACGGTTGGCTTGGGGTATCAGTTATTAGTAAAACCCGTCGCTGTTCCGGAAGGTGGCCATATATTCGCGAGTGTTTCTCTCTGTTACAAATTTCGAATTTTCAGTCGTATCCCTATGTCATACTCACAGGGCCGCCTGCAGTGGCCTCTCATACCACATCACCCTTTACATCTCCCCTTTTTCTCACCATAGCTCTCTCTTCCTATGCAAATTCTGATATTGTTAGGTTTTTCTAGGATCTAGAGGATCAGCCGAGGGAAATGCAAAATTCGCACTTCGACGGCCGTAACGTGCGACATTATTCACCCTTTATTGGATTTGCCGATTTTTCCACTACGAGACATGACGTGAAACGTCCATGCCGATGCACAACGGCACAAACCGAACACAAAACGCAGATAAATCACGAAAATGTGCATAGATGTAAAGAAGGAGAGATATTTGGGAAAATTTAATTTATCATGAATAAACAATGTTCACTTATGGATTTACTTCAGTGCAACCTTCTTTTGGGAAAAAGCTTCTTTTCTAGCGATATAAGAAATGAATCTGTTACAAACGACTCGGTGATTAGAATGATGCAAAATACGGATAAAAGAATACATTTTTTAACATTATATTTTTACCGGATAATCAAAACGCATATAATTCTATATCACTTAAGCACTAACTAGGAGGGCGGTTGATTGCTATGCGCGAACTTCTCATTCTTAGATTATTAGAGCCGGTCGTGAAAAATAAAAACTTGCTAAAATATTAATGAATTGAATTTCAATAGGCTGAATTAGCTGTTGAGAGTTCTGATAAATTTTAATTCAATAAAAAACATTTTTAATATTATTGACAACATTATCCACTTTTTGTAAAAAAAAAACTAAAATTTCAACTGAACAGGATTAATTTTGAACCAAAAATAGCAAAGTTATGTTTTTAGTTATAAAAAGTAATTTTTAACTTACAAAAAAACAAATTTCGAAGAAAATAGTTATGGTTGCATCTAAATAGATGAATCGTCAAAAATAGTGCATTGTGTATCGACGGCTTAAAGAAGGCTATTTTGACGAGTGTGTACTTGCCGCCCGAGCGAAGCAGATAATAATAGTACATACAAGCACATGAAGAAAAGGGAAGTTTGGTGCGCACGACCAGACAGGGACTGGATCGAGATATGTATTTCTCTTAGTTCTCCCTTTCACCATTTTCCTATGCCTTTTCTCATTTCCCTTTACCATTTCCCTTTTCCCTTCCACTTTTCAGTTTGCAGCCGTTCCCCTTTCTCGTTTCTTCTCCCGTTTGCATCCTTCCCTTTTAACCCTTTTTCATTTCTCGTTAAATTTTTATTTCCCTTTTCCCAATCCCCTTTACCGTTTTCATTTTCCCTTTTCACCCTTCCACCTTATCTCTTACCCATCCCCATCTACATTTTACCCTTCCCCCTTTCCCTTTCCACAATTTTCCCTTCCCCTTTCTTTATTTCCGAGTCCCTTTTACATTTTTCTTGTTCTCCCCTTTCCCCTTTTATTTTTTCCTTTTCTCATTTCCGCCTCTCCTTTCTCCTACCCCTTATCACCCTTTCCTGTTTCTTATTTTTTCCTTACCCTTTTCTTTCATACATTTCCTTTTACTATTTCACTTCCCCCTTTCCCTTTCAACCCTTCCCTTTTCATACTTTCCCCGTCCCCTTCAACCTTCTTCTATTTTTCCTATTCCCCCCTTTAATTTTTCTTTTCCCCTTTCCATTTTCACCCTTTCCCCTTTCTCAATTTCCGCTTCAATTTCCCTGTTCCCCATTAGCGTTTCTCCTTTCTCTTGTGACACGTTTTTCTTTCCCCTTTCGCTATTTCCCCGTTCCCTTTACCCTTGTTCTTTTTTCTATTCTTTCCTTTTCCTTTTTATTTTTCGCATTTCCCTTTTTTCTTTCTCTGTTCACCCTTTTGGGTGCGGTTTTTGCGAATTTTCGGATTCATTCATATTTCGTATAAAGCCTGCGCTTTCTTGTTCTAATTAACTAGGAAACTGATGATGGACGGTCTGGTACCCATGAAGGCGTGGAGTGTCCGGTGATACCTTTCTTGTTTCCCACTTATTCAATGCTAAGTCCACTTCAATTTCTTTACCGTTTCTTATCATTTTAACTTTCTTATTTAAACTGATTAACTTAGTCGTAATCAGTTCGAACATTGTTCTAATATAATCAGCCGGAAGAAGACAAAGACACTTTACCTGCTTCACATACTCTCTGCCGTCAAGCGATGACTTAAGAATCGCTTGCATGTGCAATTCCTCCAACTCATTATCGACGCAATACAAACAATAGTAAGTGAGAATAAGCATCTGTATATTTTTATTAGGTCCTTGCAAAAAGAATATCATACTCGAGAGAACATTTAAATTTTTATTACGTGAGTAGATATAATGCTACAAAAAGCACATTAATTCGATTTCAATAATTTACGTTATTTATGAAACATAATTAAACGCGTCTTAAAGTTTAGTCGACAAAGACCTTCTTCTTAGATGAAAATGCTGTCGAGGAGAACTTACAAAATAATTTTCTATATATGTGTATACCAATAGACCCCTGTACAGTCCTGATCTGATGATTAATTATTACAAATAAAAATAAAAATTATTCCAAAGTGTTAAATAATAATTATTATTATTCTAACAATACCCTTTTTATCCCAGTTAGTAAACATGTACCATATTGCAGAAAAATTTGTGCCCTAGAACTGACCCGGTCATAATGGAAGCGGCAGCCCTGAACTTGTGTTTCTAAGATGCTTTTTACACTGTTCATCACTGCCACTTCGAAATCCGTGATTTCTCTTCTGACAAGATTTTTCTTCTTATAACCGTCAAAACAGCAATGTACAAAACAGCCGTTTTGTGACTCATGATCACATAGGCCACAGGAACAGCCTGGATGGGAGTTTCCGATAATTTTTTGCTGGCTATTCGTTTGATATCAGCATTGATATCAACATAAAGATTTGAAATATTTTTTCTTTATTATCCAAATCAGAGTTCTGCATGAGCTGAGATTTAACTAAGCCTATGCAGGATTCTGATTTCCTTAAAATATCTCGTGATGTCTTTCCTTTCCCGAAAACGTTCCAATGACATTCCGCAATATCAAATGAATATCGCCAATATATCAAAATATCCGTAAATGAAAAATATCACATCGACATCACTAGAATGTCCCCAGAATATCGTGTGACGTTGACGGGATATCACACAATATCTTATTACTGTAAGGGAAGTAAAAGTATCAACATGGTTCAAGATCAATCAATCTAAATTACAGTTCACTGTTTACCTTTTCATCCAATTGACTTATCTTGGATCCATTCAAGTACTGTTTCTTAAAAATTTATTTATCACTAACTTTGCCAAAAACTTCCATCATGAGTGTGAGAAATTTATATGCCCCAAATTTTGAAGGAACCGACTGGAATGTGGCGTCAAAGAAACAGTAAATAGCATACTGTATTAGCCTCACAAATTGTGGACAAGCAGATATAACAGAAGGAAATCCTTCTGAGTCTACAACACTCCACACTCTTATGTTCTTCTCATGTAAGAACAAATTCCCATCCATTTCACCCTCTTCTAGAATAGTGTACCTTAATCTCTTTAGCCAATCCTTCGAGTTTAAAGCATGTCCTAGGGAAGCGATATTGTTTTCTAAAGGTAGACATTTTGAATTACCCCATTTCCTGATACTGCTCTCCACTTTATTGAAAGGATTCTTTTGTGATTCAATTGGATGGCTGTTGGAATTTTTGTATGTCATGTATTGGTATTATATCTATCTTTCTCACGCTTCCTCAAACAATTGACAGACTCTTACACAATCGACACACTTTCTTATAATCAACATACTGCCTCACGAACTCCTAACACTCGCTTATCGCTCACGCAATCGTCCTACAACAATTATCAGCAATTATTAATTATCGAGGATAGATCTCTTGAGAGGGAAAAGAAATCTTCCGATCGAATCAAAACATCTATCTATAAATTGTTGTTAAAAAGTTGCTATTTTAAAGAGAAAATCGTTCAGACTCTTTATTTATGGTAAAATTGTAAAATATTGTAAAATATTGCTGCGAAACCTTTATCTATTATTATTAACATAATTTATTGTTTATTATTTTTTTTGATAAATTAGTTATAACCATTGATATAAATAATGAACCTCAATAACCAGAATTACCCTAGATTTTTTTTATTAATCCTACACACATGATTCAACTTTTCACTATCGTGATACTTTCTCCTACGACGAGCCATTATTTATTCACGGCATTATAAACAATGTATTTTTTATAAATATGCATTCCCCTGAAAGATAAAATGTATAAGTTGTTAGCGATTACCTTTGCTTATATCCTTAATTTTACGGTAAAAAATGTAATAATCTTGGGTAGCATTCTCGATACCGTCACCTTATTATTTATAACTACTCTTATTAACAAAGACGGTTAATTTAGAAAAAACAATTTTAATAATTTTTTTTTAATCTAAGACACAAAATAACACTTTTTACTCTTGTGAGATTTGCTCGTACGATGAGCCATTATTTATTCTGGGCCTTATAAAGAATGTATTTCTTATAAATATACGGTCCCATAAAGGCACAATTTTCAAGTTAGTAGCGATTAACTTGTTTTATATTGTTCATTTACCGTAACAAATACAATTATATTGGGTAGAATTTTCGATATCTGTCCCTTATTCTTTATAACTATTATTATTAACAAATTGTTCAATTAAGAAAATTGATACGCAATATCATCGTACGAGAAGATATCACGAGAGTAAAAAGTTTCATTTTAGGCCACATTTTAATAAAAACGATTTTCTTTATTGAAAGTTGTTGTAAATAACAAAAGTTCCAAGCAATAAGGTTCAGTTATCGAAAATTCTACCCAAGATAATCATATTGTTTACGATAAAATGAAGGATATAAAAAAAAGGTAATCGCTAATAAATTGAAAATTGTGACTTTCAGGGAAGCGCATACTTATAAAAAATATATTTTTTATAATGCGATAAATAAGTAATGGCTCATCGTCCAAGAAAATGCCACAAGAGAAAAAAAGTTTTATTTTTATCATAGATGAATTTAAAAATGCAGATAAAACCGATTTTCTTTATTAAGCGTTTTTGTTAATAACAGTAGTTATAAACAATGCGTCAAATGTATCGAAAATGCTACCCTAGATTTCTTATTATTGACTTATTGCTTATGGTACAATAAGTATATAGAAAAGTTAATCGCTAATAACTTACAAATAGTGGCTTTTAGGGAAGCGCATAATTATAAAAAATATAATGCTTATAAGGCGGTAAATGAGTAATGGCTCATCGTCCGGGAAAATGTCACGAGAGAAAAAAAGTTTAATTTTTGCCATAGATTAATTTAAAAATATAGAAAAAACCGACTTTCTTAATTGAGCGTTTTTGTTAACAAGAATAGTTATAAGTAATAAGGCGCACGTATCAGAAATGCTACCCAAGATAATTATATTCTTTACGGTAAAATTAAAGATATAAAAAAGCATATCGCTAATAACTTAAAAATTCTGGCTTTTAGGAAAGCGCATATTTATAAAAATTAATTTGTTTATGAGGCCCTGAATAAAGAATGGCTCGTAGTACGACAAATTATCACGAGAGTGAAAAGTTGAATACAGTTTGAAGAAATATTTTAGAAAATTAAGTTAATTATGGGTATTGAGGTCCGTTACTTATATCAATTGTTATACCAAATTGAGCAAACGAAATTATAAATAAAAAATTATGTTATAATTGCTAGATAAAGGTTTCGGAAAAAATTTGAAATAGCTTTATGACCCTGGTTCTTCGGCATGATTTTCTACTAATGAATGAAGAGTCTAAAGGATTTCCTCTAAAAAACAGCAACTTTTTAACAACAATTTAAGGAGAGAAATTTTTATTCGATCGAGAGATTTATTTTTCCTCTCACATTTAAATTTTGGCCAAAGTCGTTAAAGACTCCTCATGCAACGCTGTTATAAATTTCCCTTCGCCTATTGTAGGGGCACAATCCTCAGTGTGTTCCACATAGAGAACGAAAGAGAAGGATTCTGCATCTCCGTCTCCGTACAGTTTTGTCTTTCCCGGACACTGAGCAGCAGTTTTGCAGTCACTATATTCCATGTATCTATATTCCGCTGTATATTTTCATTTTAATTTTCAATTATTAACTAAAAGAAATTATTTTTATACGTGGCCTCAAGGTTTCAAATCTGAATTAAAAAGTATTGAAAAGAAACATTACAGTTTTATTCATTTTTGCAATTTTAAATAAAATAAAAACTTACACAAAAGGCTTGATTTACTTCTTGTTGAAACCTAAACCTTCACGGTGGTACTGGTAATTTTCATCCTAAGAGCAGTCCTTTCGCTCACACACGTGAATGGGAATTTCCCGCTCTATATGCTTTATGGGTTTCGGTTGCGGTGGAATCTTCCGAATTTGTACATTTTTTGCCTGTGACCACATATTTTAGGCAAACAAATAATTATTCATTCTTCAACATTACAATAACCACACTTTTTGTCCAATCAACACAATTATCACCATACAAACACGCTTTCATACCTATAGTACTACTTACACAAAAATATGTGACCGGTCCAATTCTACTACATATTATTATAAGCCTCTTACTGATAATAAAATTCTCTAGAATTAATGCAATAGAAAAGGACGCAACACAATCTGTAACCTCTCTAAAGGTCCAATTTCATGGTCACGCTGACGCTAACTATTGAGCGGCAATTCGACAAAAGTGACATCTAAAAGAAAAACGCGTCAAATTTTCGCGTCAACGTTAACTTTTCACGTCAATGCAGTTTTCGCTAAAAGTATGTCTCTATACAAAAAAATCAATATTGAATTTTAACCTCAAAAAATTATAACAACCATTAGTAATTAAAAAAATAGCTCTAAGCAGTT
>JAAAKG020060312.1:0-17877 GCA_010014905.2 Druon quercuslanigerum | reverse complement strand
TATATATATATATATATATATATTTATATATATATATATATATATAACGAGCTTAACGTTGGTCAATATTCAGTTTTACCAATCATTTATACAAATTTTTTGCACGGATTATTTAAAAATTTGCCCTTAGGTGTCATATTACATATAAGTTATATGATACATATTAGTCGTATAATGCTTATCATTTTTCAGAACTATTGTTATTTAATTTCTTTATTTTTGATGTTAAGGTTCTGGACCAGGTACAATTAATTAATAATTTTTATGTTAATTTTTCAATCTACTGGTCCAAAATAAATTGTTAGGACATAGGGAAACATTCTCTTACAATCTTAAGAATACTCTAAATTTTTATAATACTGAATGGACCAGTTGGCGGAAAAATTGAAATAATAAATTATTACTTGTTATTGAGTATTCAGTTTTAACATTAGATTTTCAAATTCTAATATGCATGAAATTTGTTTTTGATTTTTTCATCAGGAATCATATTACATATAAGTCATATTATAGGTATAATTGATTGGGCCTATTGTTATTCAATATTCAGTTTTACCAGTAATTTCTAAAATTCGAATCAACAAAAATTTTGTTTTTGATTTTGTCATTAAGTGTCATATTACATATAAATCATATTGTGCATATAATTGATTTAGGCTTTTGTTGTTTAATATTCAGTTCAACTAATAATTGCAAAAAGTTTAATCTACTAGGATTTTTTTAAATTTTCATCAGGAGTCATATTACATATAAGTTAAATTATACATATAAGTCATATTTTACGTATAATTAATTAGGTGTATTCTTACTCAATATTCAGACTTACCAACAATTTTTTATTTTTAATCAACTAATTCTAATCAATAATCTATATAAGTCATGTTCGACATATAATTTATTGAGTCTATTCGTTTTAAATATTCAGTTCTATCAATAATTAAAAACATTTAAATCTACAAGGATTTTCTAAAAATATGTCATCAGGTGTCATATTACATATAAGTTATATTATACATATAAGTTATATAATGCTTATAATTTGTCCGGCCTATTGTTATTCACTTTCTTTGTTGTTGATGTTGAGGTTCTTGGCCAGGTAAAATTGATGAATAATTATTTATTCTAATTTATCTGTTAACTGGTCTAATCAATATTATTAGAATATTGCTTATTCTTACGATTTTGAAAAAATGCTTAGCAGCTAGAGAAAATTATTTTCACAATCTTAAGAATAATCTACATTCTAATAATATTGATTGGACCAGTAGACAAAGAGTTAACATAAAAAATTATTAATTGTTATTCAGTATTCAGTTTGGACAATAATTTTTCAAATTCTAATTTACACGAAATTTGTTTTTTTTTTCTGTTAGGTATCATATTACATATAAGTAATATGAGACCTATTGTTATTCAATATAATTACTTTCAGCCATGTCGTATTAAACTAAATAAAACAGAAGAAATGAATCATTTAAATCATTTGAATTTCAAATCTTCAAAATAGAATTATTTTTATTTTTAAATCTTCACAATTGAACTATTTCAAAAAAGTTTTTAAGTGAAAATCTTAAAAATTAAAGAATTTACCATTGTAAATTTAAAAATTTTAACTGCATATTTCACAAAAACCGTTCAAAATTGCGTCTCTTAAAACTATAAAAATTTCAAATCAATCTTTAATATTAAATCTTAAAAGTAGAAAATATTTGAATTGTAAATCGTATAAATTAAGAAATGTAACAATGTATTTTTTTATTATTTAAGGGTTTTTAATTGTAAATCTTTAAAATTTAACTGCATATAAAAAAACAAACGTTTATAATCACACATTTTGAAACTAGAAATATTCCAAATAAATTTTCAATTGTAAATCTCAAAAGTGGAAGCAACTTTTTCGAGTCGTTAAAATTGAAAAATTTCTTACTAAAAATATTAAAAATTGAACTATAAAAAAACGTTGAAAACTGCATACCTTTGAAGTATAAATGTTTAAAATTAAATAATTTTTAATTCTCTATCTTCAAAATTCAAAATTTGTTGTGTTGTAACTCTTCAATATTAAAAAACTTTGATTTTTTAATTTTTAAAATCTAACATTTTTTTTTTGAAAATTACTCAATATAAAATTGTGCAAACTTTAAATTTTACAATTTAAAAGTTTGAGATATTACAGAATTTTTTAAAAATTAAAAAAATTTGAATTTTTAATTTTTAAAATCGAACATTTTTATTTTGAAAATTACTAAATTCAAAATTGTGCAAATTTTAAGTTTTACAATTTAATATTGTGAGATGTTTTGAGATATATTTTGAATTTATGTATAAAGATTTAAAAAGAATTTTGTAAAGTTTCACGAAAATTAATTTCTTTTAGGTTCCTAGGATTAAATAATATTTTTATTATTTTTTCGAATAATTAATATAAAGAGATTATTTAAGATAATTTAAAAATACTAAAAAAGAATTAAAAAGTGGTCAAAGAAGAATCAGGAAAGAATTGAATATTTTATAAAATTTAAAAGACTTATAAGGTCTGACAGGATTAGTAAAAAAAAAAAGAAAGAATTTTCTTAATATTCAGGTGAAAATTAAAATCGTTTCTTATTTTGAAAAATGAACTTTAAAAGAAAATGAAAAAAGTTCTTTAAAACTATCAAATGATTTCTTAAAATTTTTAAAAAGATTTTTAGAAATGTAAATTTTTAAAGATTAGAAAAATAGGCTTTAGCAGCTTTAAAAGAATTTCGAAAGGTTTTTAAGAGAACAAACTAGTTTTTTTATATGCTTTGGGTTTGAAAATTTGTTCTGTTATTCATAAATATTTTAGAAGTAAACAGTTTTATTCAACAATTAAATTTTATTGTAGGAAAATTTTTTCCGGTGGGAATAAAAAGTTTTAGTAAACATAAAAAAGAATGTACATAAACATATAACGTTCTTTTTCGAATTTTTTTTTATCTTAATCGATTTTGCAAAAAAATTTAAAGTGGAAGAAAAATTTTTACTTCTAAAAAATGTATAAATAAAAATTTTTGAGTAAGTTTCTTGAGCAAAGCATTTGAGAGGTAAGGTTAAATTTAAAAAACAAACTATAACAATTTTTTTCTAAATAGAAAAATTTTTAATAAAATTAACAAATATTAAAGCTTCTCTCTTTCAGAAAAGTAAAAAAGTGATCTTTGTATTTGAAAATTCATATTCTCGTTAAAAAATTTAACTATTTGGTTAAAAAATTATTTTTTTTGTTATTGAAGATTTATCATTATAGTGGACAATTAATTTCTTTGTTTAAAAATTTCACCATTTTTTTGAAATTTATCTTTAGAAGTAGAATTTTAAGCTTCTCAGTGAAAAATTCCATCTTTTTGGATAAAAATTCATTTATTTGCTTAAAAATTAACCTTTTGTTAAAAATTCTTTTTCTTTTTTAATTAAATAATGATTTTCTAACGGTAAATATACGTAATGGTTCAAAATTATTTTATAAACTGTACATAAATATTCTATTTTAGATTAAAAATGTATCTTTTTTATTTGGAAATTCATTTTTTTATCGAAAATTAATATTTTTCGTAGAAAACAAATCTTCTTGATTTAAAATTAATTTTTTTTCGGGTAAAAATTCCTCATTCTAGTGGAAAGTGAATTACTTTGTTCAAAAATTTGACTCTTGTTAAAATTTGTCTTTTGTGATACAATAATAATATTTTTAATGCAAAATGAACCTTTTTGAATCAAAATTTATTTATTTGGATAAAAATTAATATGCTTTGTTAAATATGTTTTTTTCACTACTAAGCATTGATTTTTCAACGATTAATATTACTATTCAATTTTGGGTTAAAATTTATCTTTTTTAGTATTAAATTTATGTGTTTTGCTGAAAATTAATTTTCTTGTAGAAAATGAGTTAAAGATTCCTTATTTTAGTTAAAAATTCATTTATTTGGTTACAAATTTAATTATTAAGAAAAACCCTTTGTAATTGAATATTAATGTTTGAGATAAAAATTATCTTCATATTTGAAAATTAGTTCATTTAAATTGTAAAATTAACTTTTTTTTAGAAAATAATTTTTCATATTATTTTTTTTAAATTCATTCTTTTTAACTGAAGATTGTTCACTAGAGTTGCAAATTTATTTCTTTGTTTAAAAATTTAACTTTTTTTTTAATTATCCTTAGGGGTAGAATATTAATCTTCTTGGTGAAAAATAATTTTTTTTATTATTATCTTTTTTTAAAAAATTTCTATTATTTAAACATAAGTTTTTTAACTGTATGCATAACTATTTTAGTTTGAGTTGAAAACTGATATTTTTAATTTGAGAATTCAGGTATTTTGTGAAAAAAATTGTATTTTTTGCTAGAATAATAATCTTACTAGTGAAAATTATTTATTTTTTGGTTTACAATACAGTTATTTGGTTAAAAAAATCAATCTTTTTAATTAGTTTTTTATGGTTAAATTTTAATTTTATAAACTGTAAATAAATATTTCATTTTAGATTGAAAATGTGTATTTTTTATTTAAAAATTCATGAGTTTTGTTCAGAATTATTTTTTTTCGTGGATAACAAATCTTCTTGATTAAAAATTAATTTTTTTTTTTGTTAAAAATTCTTCATTTTAGTGGAAAATTAATTTTTTTGGTTCAAAAATTCACTTTTTTGTTGTAAATTGTCTTTTGTGGTACAATAATAATATTTTTTGTGCCAAATGAACCTTTTTGAATGAAAATTTATTTATTTGGATAAAAATTAATCTGTTTTGTTAAATATATTTTTTTTATAATTAAACATTGATTTTTCAACGGTTAATATAACTATTTAATTTTGGGTTAATATTAATACTTTTTTTGTTTTAAATTTATGTGTTTTGTTAAAAATTAATTTTTTTGTAGAAAATGAGTTTTTTGGATAAAAATTTATTCTGCTAGTTAAAAACTCCTAATATTAGTTAAAAATCTATTTCGTTGGTTACAAATTTATTTATTAAAAAAATTTCATTGTGGTAGAATATTAATATTCTGGATGAAAAATTCATTGTTATATTTGAACATTAGTTTATTTAAATTAAGAAATTAACTTTTTTTAGATGCTACTTTTTCATATTTATAAATTATTTTTTTTATTTGTGAACATAAGTATTCAATTTAGAGCTAGAATTTAAAATATATTTATCTTTTTCTGAGAAAATGAGTCTTTTGTGTATTTAAATTTTTGTAACGAATTTTAGAGAAAAAAAATTGATTTATAATTTGATAATTTTATAATTCAGGAATTTCATTCTTCGTGATGAGGAATTTTTATTTTCGTTATTTTACGATTCAGGAATTTAATTATTTGGGAATCTTCCAATTTTGGGAATGTTACTGGGATGACAGAAAAATCCCGGAAAATAAAAATCCCGACATTGTAAAAATCTCCCATTTGGAAAATTCCCAAACAATAAAAAATTCTCGAAAAATAAAATTCCCAAATAATAAAATTCGCTAATAATAAAATTGCCGAAAAATAAAATTACCGAATTGAAAAATTCCCGAAAATTAAAATTCGCGAATAGTAAAGTTGCCCAAAACTAAAAATACCGAATTAGAAAATTCCCGAATAATAAAAATCTCGAAGAATAAAATTTCCTAATTATAAAATTCCTGAATTAGTAAATTGCCGAATTTAAACAATTGCAATTTTTTATAAATATGTTTTAATGATTACAAATACAATAATGACATTTAAAAAAAATTATTTTTAATGTTCAAAATTTCGAAAATTATTCTTTGAATTTTAAATGAAGATAATTTAAATTTTTTTTTTAATTATTGTTATTTTAAATTCAAACAATAAGTTTCGAAACTTTATACATTAGGAATATATTTATAAGAATAAAACCTAATTATTTTATTTGTAAATAATAAAAAAATTAATAAAAAAAATTGTAATTGTTTAAATTCGGGAATTTTAAAATTCTTAAATTTTCCAAATCGGATATTTTATAATTCGACAATTTTTTGTCGGGTAATTTTTTTATTCGGGAATTTTCCTAATTGGGAATTTTATAATTCGGAAATATTATAAACTGTCGTCAATTTTATTATTAAGGAATTTTCCAATACAAAATTTTTAATTTTCAACAATTTCATTTCTTTGTTTAAAAAATACACTTTTTTGTTGAAAATTGTCTTATGGAGTGGAATATTAATCTTCTTGGTGAAAAATTCAACTTTTTTTTAAATCGTTTTTTTATGGTTAAAAATTACTTTTTTAAACTGTAAATATAAATGTTGAATGTTTATTTGAAAATTTATCACTTTTAGTTATAAATTTATTTATTTTGTTAAAAACTTATCTATTTGATAGAAAATATATCTTCTTAATTAGAAATTCAAAATGAATCCAAAATTGATTTTTTAACGGTAGATATAACTATTCAATTACGGGTTACAATTTATCTTTTTAGTTAAAAATTTATTATTTTCGTTAAAAATCCCTTATTTTAGTTAAAAATTAATTTTTTTTACAAATTAAACTACTTTATTAAAAATTTTCCTTTGCGGTGGAATATTAACCTTTTTTGTGAAAAATTCAGCTTTATCTTTGACAATTTAATTATTTAATTGAAAAAATATAATATTTTTTAAATGAAAATTCGTTTTTTATAGTTACAAAATTTTTTTAAATTATGCATGTTACTATTCCATTTTCGGTTCAAAATTTATCTTTTTTTTTAAATTCACCATTTTTGGTAGAAAATGAATCTGCTTGATTGGAAATTCATTTTTTTTGGTTAAAGAATTCTCATTTTATCAACAAAAAAAAAATTTCTACAAGGAATTGACAAAAATAACTTTTCTAATTTACAAAGTTGTTATTTTGTGTAAGACATGCTTAAAATTTTTAGGAAAGCAATTTTGTTGAGTTACGTAAATTCAGTTTTTTTGTTGTTAATTTTTTGAAAAAATATATAACTAAAATTTTCAAAAGATCCAGAAAGAGTAGCTTTTTGTTATGAATTTGGTTTTTATAAAAGGAGTTGTGTTATTATAATCTTGCAACAAAAATTAAAATTATATAAATATAATTATTATAAGATTCATAAGAAAATTAAAAAGAAAAAGATTTTTAAATATCTTGGATGTGTTAGAAAAGACTCCAGATGATTTTAATGAAATTTTTTAACAAATTTTTAAAAAGTTTTCAAAATGTTAGGAAAAATTCGAGTTTTTTAAAATTATTTTTAGGAATTTTTAAGAAGGTTTGAAGTAATGAAGGTATATCTGTTAAATAACTCTAAAAAATTTTTAGTTTTTTAATCTTTTTATTTATTTAAAACTTCCTAAATTCTTGTAAATATTCTAAATCGAATTTTTCTCAAAATTTTTAAAAATTATTCAAAATGTAAAAAAATGGTTAATAATCTTCTAAATTTTCCAAGAATTTTTATAACACTTGTTTATTCTCTTGAAATTTTCGAGATTCTTTTAAAGCTCCTAAAGCTTATTTTTGAAATGTTAAAAAATCTAAATTTCTAAAAATCGTCAATCTAAAATTGATTTTTAAAAAAAATTTTTTTTTTTTTGCGAATAAAAGTTTCTCTCTCTGATTTAATTGGATTTTTAAACTTAAATTCTTCTAACTCGGTTAAATATGATTGAAAAAAAATTCTAATAGAATAAAGTTTTATTTTCTTATTCTCTACAATTCTACATTTTCAAAAAATTAATTTTGAAATTTTTTTTTAAGACGTTCGGACAATACTTTTACGCATATTTGAGTGTCGGGCTGGTTCTGGCACCTAGTGGCTTATTATGCTCTTACTGTTAATTTTTAAAAATGAGAATTTATTTTGAAATTTTGACTTGAATGTTAGGAATTTAAAAAAAATATTTTTGCCAGACCTTTTAAATCTTGTAATCTGTATAAATCATTCAAATTCTTTCTGATATTTTTTTAATTCAGAACAATTAATCATTCATATTCTTCTTTGGAAAATGTTTGAAATTTTTTTTAATGTTTTAAAATATTTTTAAATATTCGCTTAAAATTAGGTTTCCGAAATAAAATATTATTTTAATTATTTCTAGGAACCTATTTTTTTTAATTTTCGTGGAACCTTACCTACAATAATTTAAAAAAACCTTGACAAGTTTTAATCATTTTTAATTTGGTTTAAAAATTCTAACTAAACCAACATAAAAAAATGTAGCAGAAATATTGCACATGAAGACTTAAAAAGAATTATGCTCCTTACTTTGTCTAAAATTATCTATATCGCAATATTTAAAAATTTTTGGGTCAAAGCCTTTTAAATACATTTAAAAAATTTTAGGAAATAATCTAAAATACTTAACAAATATGTAATAATTCTTAGGACAGTAAAAATGTCAAAAATGGTAAAAGAAGTAATTGATGGGTAATTACTACAAAACTAATTTTTTTTAATACGTAAAGTATTACACTTTCAAAGTATTATTTGTTATTTTTAAATTTTTTATTTATATATTTTTATTTTTATTTAACAAAATTTGAGTTCAATTATACTTTTTATTTCGTAGAATGAAAGCAGAACTACTTCTCTTAAAATGTATTTTTACATTTTCCTTATTTTGTACCAGGTAAGGAAAATAAATATTCAATTATATTATAATTATTAATTATCTTTTCATATGCAAGTTTTTAATTAATAATTTTCTGTGGATCTTTAAGCCAAGCAGGTGTATTGAAAACAAATAAGAATTCAAGTATTCGAAAAAAAATAATTATTGACACTGATGCCGGGGGCGATGATGCTGTAGGAATTCTTTTGGCCTTAAAGTTTGCAGAAGTTCACAAAGAACTGATTGAGATACTCGCCATAACTTGCACATTTGGAAACACAGCAGAGCGAAATGTGGAAATGAATGTGCTAAAAATTTTAACAATTGCCAAAAGAAATGATGTAAGTAAGATTTAAACTGAAAAATCTCTTATTCTATTTTTATTGTGGTCACTCTGAGGTTAGATGACGTGCGCAGCTCGGCTCTCACAGGCGGAGAACCCCTGTCGTACCAGAGGCAAAACTGCGCGCGCAGGTTGCTTCGCGACCCCTTCTCTGCTGGGCCGAAGGCGAAGCGTGCGCGCGCACGCTTGACGCTGGCCCAACAAGGGGTTCTCAATATGTGGGAGCCGAGCTGCGCTCGTCAGCTATCCTCACAGTGGCTCTAATCTTCTTCCCTCATAGATTACAGAAATAATTAATTTATAGATTCCGGTATACGGTGGCGCTGAGGGACCTTTAGTCACAACTTGGAAAGACACACAATATTTCGGAAAAGATGGATTTGGTGATTTTGAATTTTCCGAAGAGATTACGGCGAAAATTGACAGATCGATACATGCTGCTGAGGCTCTAATCGATTTAGTAAAATCATATCCAGGTAAAAATATTTTGACGTAACTTATTGTATATTTTATTATTTTAAAAATATCTTTGCATATTATTCAGCATACTAAAAATAATTTTTAATACAAGAATTAAATTTTGAACAATAAAGTTGGATTTTTAAACTAACTGTTAATTTTTCATCAAAATATCTGAGTTTTTAAATAAACAGTTGTACAGTTGTTAAAAAAATTTTGAAACAAAATTTGTGATTCAAAATTACTAAATTTTTTTTAAAAATTAAAAAGCTTAATTTCTAGTTTGGAAAATTAATTTTACAAAAAAAAAACGTATTTTAAAAAAAATTTTTTTTAAATTTGACTGGACTAGTTAAATTTTATACCAAAAAAATTAATTTTCAACTGCATGAAATGATGCATTTTTAACTAGAAGAGTTCAATTCTCACATATTCATAAAATAAATTTTTAACAAAAGAGTTTAGTTTTTAAACAAATATTCGAATTTTTAATCAAATTCATTAACTTTTTACCAAAAAAGACAAACTTTTAACAAAATATATGAATTTGCAAATAAAAATATAATTTTCTAATCAAAAAGTTTAATTTTCAATTCACAAATAAATAAATTTTCAAACAAATCTTAAAATTACAAAAAATGGAATACTTTGAAATAAAAATATAAAGCCAAAAGATTAATTTTTTACACAGAAAAAAAACGAATTAAAAAAAAATACATGAATTTTCAACTGAAGAAAATAAATTTTTAACCATTAATTATAAGTTAAATTTTCAATTTAGAGATTATTTTCAACCGAAAAGGAGAAATTTTTAAATAAAATTATGAAATACCCAACTGGATTGCTTAAATTATTAGTAAACAATTTTTTTACCAAGAAATTTTTTTTACTACAATAAATTTGTTAAATTTTTAGTAAAAAAAACGTTATTACTAATTTAAAAAAAAACACTTCAATTTAAAAAAAAAAGAGATGAATTTTTAAGAAAGAAATATAAATTTTAAATAAAAAATGCAATAGTTTGTATGTCAACTAAAAAATATTTTAACCTTAAATAAAGAATAGTTTAATTCAACTAAATTTTTATTGAACATTTGGTTTCCTAAGTAACAAATTAATTTTATTGTTTAAAAATTAATGCTTTTGGGTGAAAAAACAAGCATATGATTAGGAATGAATGTACCTTGTGAGAAATTAAAATTTTTAAATAAATTTATTTATGTTGGTTGAAAGTTGACTTAAAAATAAATGTTTTTAAAATTCTTTTTTATTATGTATTCAACTATTTTTGTATTTAAATAAAAATCTCTTCTGGTTCAAATATCAAAAGTATTGTTTAAAAATTCAACTATTTTGTTTGAAATTATTTTTTTTTAATTGATCACCTTTATTTAACAACTGAACTATTTTGTTTGGTTGAAAATTAATGTATTTTGTAAATTTAATTATGTTATCAAAAACATTAATCTATGGTGTAAATAATTTAACAATTTTCTAAAAGGTAATTTTTCGTTGAAAATTTATCGATTTTTTTGAAACTTCAACCATTTGGTTGACTTTTTTCATTCTTAAGAAGAAAAGCTTTTTTTGGTTGAAAAATAAATATTTATAGAATCAATATTTTATATAAAATTATTGTTTGAAAGGTGTTTTTTAAATTCAATTATTTAGTTAAAAATTATTACTCCTTGTAAAATACTGAACAATTATGTAAAAATTCTTTTTTAGTTGAAAATTCACCAGTTTCAAAAATGAACTTTTATTTTGTTAAAAATTCGTTATTTCTGCCAAAAAATGAATTTTCCTAATTAAAAATATTTTTTGCCGGTCGCGTGCTTTATCATTAAGCTACTAGAGACAAAAAACAAAATTTTAATTTATAGCTCCATCTAGTCTGTAAAGACAAGAACATATTTTGTTATCCTCTAATGATAATACAGATTCCTTGAAAAACTTGGTTTGTAACACTTAGCCTAATAATGCGTGTATTTATGAAAAAGGATTCTTTTCGCGATCTCTTTAGTAGCTTAATGGAAAAGCAACCGACCGGGAATTGAAAGTTCTGGATTTTATTTTCTAGAGGAGCAAAAAGAGAACTTTTTCCGAAAAAATTTAATTTAAAAATAAACTGTAATTCATAGGTCTATTTAGCCTGTTAAGACGATAAGAAATTTTGTTACTTTCATGACAATACAGATTGCTTAAAAAACTTAACTTGTAACACCTGGAATATTGATGCAAAGATAAGATTTATATAGAAAAAAATTAATTTATAAATTTTTTAATTCATAGCTCCATCTAGTCTGTAGAGACGATAAGAAATTCTGTTATTCTCGAATGATAATACAGATTCCTTTAAAAATTTATCTTGTAACACTTGACATAATAATTTTTGTATCTCTGAAAAAGGATTCTTGTCTCAATCGCTCTAGTAGCTTAATGGGAAAGTAGCCGACTGGCAATCGGAAGTCCTGGTTTCGTTTTATAGCGGAGCAAAAAGGCTCTTTTCAGGAAAAAAATTAATTTACAAATTTTTTATTCATAGCTTCATCTGGTCTGCAGAGACGATAAGAAATTCTGTTATTTTCGAATGATAATACAGATTCCTATAAAAATTTATCTTGTAAAACTTGACGTAATAATTTTTGTATCTCTGAAAAAGGATTCTTGTCTCAATCGCTCTGGTAGCTTAATGGGAAAGCAGCCGACCGGCAATCGGAAGTCCTGGTTTCATTTTATAGCGAAGCAAAAAAAGCCTCTTTTCAGAAAAAGCATTAATTTAAGAACAAATTTCTCAATACATAGGTCAATCTAGTCTGTAAAGATGTTAGGAAATTCTCTTATTCTCTGATGACAATACAAATTCATTGAAAAATTTGACTTGTAACAGTTGACATAATAATGTGTGTATATCTGAAGAAGGATTCATCTCTCGAGCTGTCTAGTAGCTTAGTGGGAAAGCACTCTACTGAAAATAGGAGGTTTTGTGGGACACGTCCCAGCGAAGCGAGAAAAGAAGATCTTTTTTTCAGAAAAAAAAATTATAATTTTTGTTATTCATAGCTCCATCTAGTCTGTAGAGACGATAAGAAATTCTGTTATTCTCGGCTGATAATACAGATTCCTTTAAAAATTTATCTTGTAACACTTGACATAATAATTTGTATAACTCTGAAAAAGGATTCTGGTCTCGATCTCTCTAGTAGCTTAATGGGAAAGCAGCCGACCAGCAATCAGAAGTTCTGGGTTTCGATTCCCAGCAGAGCGGAAGAGGAAGATTTTTTTTCAGAAAAAATTGTAATAAATAATGACTGTATGTAATCCAAAGGGTTCCTATGCAATCCGGAATAAATAAATAAATCTTAGATTATAATATATATTTTTTATTGCAGGAGAAGTCACTATAGTTACGCTAGGACCTGTTACAAATTTAGCATTAGCTGCCAGAATTGATCCATCATACATTCAACACGTGGGCGAATTTATTTCTATGGGGTCTACTATATCGGGAAGAGGAAATATAAGTCCTGCCGTAGATTTTAATTTTGGCACTGACCCAGAAAGTGCTTTCGTATTCTTCAACTCGACTACGAATCCTATTACTTTATTGCCACGAGAAGTGTCCATCAATCATCCAGTAATGGCGGTAATGTTCTATTTTATATAATGCTCTAATGATTTATAATTTAAATTATTGCTTCTTATGGTACGGTGCAAAGTCGCAAAACTGGGTAACGGTAACGGTAACGGTAACGCTACCTCTTCTCTAATTCCTTCGCCTCTCCCACTGACTAACTCTTTCAATGGGCCGTCGTCCACAATTGGCCGACGACTACCTGGCACCTCTTCCCCCTCCACTGCGCATGCGCGCGACAAAAATTCCCCTGCTGTACTGCTGACTTGAAGCATGGTCGGTTAGAGATCGTCTAACGATGAAACCAGAACCGGTGGTAATGCAAAGTCGCGCGTGATTTTCAAACCAAATTTTACAATAAATTAAAAATTTTGCAGAGTAAGGTGAGGAAGAAATAAAATAAAACTTTTTTATTCATGCACAGAGAAAAACTGATTATTTTTTTATCTTTTTCGCGTCAAATGAACGTTTTAAATGTTAACGTCAACTAACCTAAAAATTCGAAACTTTTATGTTACGCAACAATTTTTAAAATAAACACCTTTTTCCTTTGTATTCACACTTTTATTTAGAAACAAAGTTAACGTCTTTTTTTTTTGAAAAATCTATTTGTTTCCGAAAAAACTAAGTTTCATCCGGTTCGATATACTTTTTATTAGCTTCTTTTATAATAGTTATAATTTTTAGAAATGATATTCCACGGGCCCTTCCTTGCTTGTTCGTACAGCCCACAATAAAACACGCAATTGACATTGTCTTTAAATAAAGCAATAAATTGACCCTCGAAAATTACACAGCATGCATTTCAATGCATAAAACACGACTGCCATCCTACAGGGTTTCGGCCATTTTGAAATGACGTCACAAGTGAAAATGATCAGTACACCTACCATGCTTCCAGTCAGCAGCGCGGGAGGTGAATTGGTCGTCGCCTCCCTCTCTAGCCCTCCTTCGCTTCTTTCAATTCTCTACATCTCACGCTATTTTCTCCCTCCTTCTTTCTTCCGTATAGCGGCATGCGCCCCTATCGCATATATAGCAGTGAAGAGCGGCATGCGCTTTTCTTGGCGGACGCAGTTCGTACATGTGCTAACTGCTTTCAATACAAATACTTATTGATTTCGAATCTACTCCCAAAGTTTCTAATGAATTCGAGTAATATTTTTTAATTATTTGAAATCAGGTTTTCAAAATCAAAACACTTCTTCCACCGATGAATATCAATATCTCAAATTGAAAGTTTATCATGTCTTACGGTCCACATATAAAATCAAATAATTTGAGTAAAAAAAAAATGGATTGGAATCCAGTCTTTTACTTTCAATAAATAATTATCTAAAGTGTTTGTGTTTTTGAACTAAACATTTATATTGCATTTTTAAAGAGAATTTTTTAATATTTCAGATAAACCTGGAATATAAAGTAATGTAACTTTTAAATTGAATTTGTTATGAAAATTTTTATATTTATGTTTTTTATTTATTTTGATTCTAGTATTATAAATCTCATGAATGTGTTCCGCAACAATGTCATTAATTATATCCAGCGGATAATTTTTATATAACAAAGCTTGTTTAAATATTTTTCAATTTTATTTTCTAAATTCAATATCACTTATCACAAGTGACAAAGATCACAAAAAATTAATTGCTCATTGCTACTAGAAAAGTTTTTAATGGTGTAGTTTCTTCTTTTGATAAAAAATTTTATAAACAAGTTTCTGGTTGTGCTACCTATTATATATAACCGTTACGTTGACGAAATTCTAACTGTTATTCCTAATAACAAAATTAAAGTTTTTTTAAAAAGTATTTAATTGTTTTGAAGTCTCTATAAAATTTTCCCACGAATGTGAGGTTAACGATGTCATTAATTATCTCAATTTGCAAATTATTAAATTTCGTAGCAAAAACTTAATAACCAATTGGTATGAGAAGCTTTTATGGTCTGGAAGATATTAAAATTTTTATTCGCATAATTTATTTGTTGCATAGAAATTAATTTCTAGATTTAATTAATGACATTGTTGCGGAACGCATTCATGAGATTTATAATACACATTAAAGTTTACACATTAAAGTCTACACAATAAATTCACCACGTAAAAAGTCTACACATTAAATAGTAAGTCGACAAAGTCTACACACTAAACTTTGCACATTAAAGTCTACACATAATAACACTGCACATTAATTCTTTTCAATTGTAATTATTAAATTGTACACGTTCAATAATTGAAGCATGCGCGCTAAGCTTATAGAAAATATTATTTTTATCAGTTTATTATAAATAATAATTTATAAATAATAATAAGTGTAGTTATGAATTATCAGTTTACAAGAAAATTGTCTTCAAAAAAATCAACTTTTTATTCTTCTGTTAATGCACCACGTTTAAATTGTTTCATGCAGCTAAAGATAATTTAGGAATGGTGTCTATAAATGATACTTTAAAAAGTAAAAAAAGAAACTTTTTAGAAGTAGGACACAAGAGACAATAATATTTTATTTAAGAACATTTTTGCCTAAATTACATCTACATTGAATATAAACAAACTAAATTTATAAAAAAAATGACAAAAGTTACAGTAAAATGTTTAATAATAATTTTTATTGTGATAGAATGCGCGTTTTTTAAAGGTATGTTAACCTGGCACAACACTATTGAGGTATCGAGATGAAACCTACTTCATAATTTAGGACTCATTTAGGGCTAATTTGGGCCACTAGTCTCAAATTTCGGGTTCCATTATTTTTGGTAAAAAATAGTGTTTGCGCTTGCTTAACGTTAAGGTGGCCGAAAATTGCTGTAAAACGTACCAAAAATTATTTTAGAGAAAACTCACCTTACAGAATTATTTACGGCTCGAAGAATATGATTATCAAAATTAACAAGAAAAAGAGTTCGTTTGATTTTTCCTCTGCCTTTTGTTTTTGTTATATATCGTATTTTGTGAAGTGCCGCATATACTGGAACTACATATTTTCGACAATAGCCTCTGTTGCGCACTCGAGGCCTGACATAGTTCTCCTTGACTTCGAGAAACGAACCATTTTCGTTATCGAATTTTCGGCACCAGTAATATATTTTTTTAATTATATTTTGCAATTATTCAAAGAATTAGCATTTTTACAAAGAATTTATTTTAACTTGTAAATCTTGAAAAGTTAATACTTTCCTGAATTATTAGAGCACTTACTGAATGCTGAGAGTGATTTTTTTTGCGAAAAGCAGTTTTCAATTATTTAGATAATTTCCATTTGCTAAAAGAAAACTTTTTCCATGCAAATCTTGAAAAGCAACTATTCTCTGAGATTAATGACGCAGTTAATGAATATTGAGAGTGATAATTTATCGAAGACAGAACTTGGCAGTTTTTGAACAAATTAATAAACATTCACTTGCCCCTTTTCACCCCGAGTAAAAATCATATGTAATGGAGTGATCAGTCATTGTCCTTTAGGTTACAATTGTTTATTGTTATTTAATCTTTATTTATTATAAAAAATACTATTTTTGATTATTATTACCTATATCACTTATTCCGACAAATAGAAACTTTTCACGAATTAATGTCAAAAAATATTGATTAAAAAAATAACAATTGTTTAAAAAATGAAAATTCAATTAAAAATACTGGGGAAATTTTCACTTACAGATAGTCTTCAGCATGAATTTCACAAAAAAATTCTATTTTCCTATAACTTTCTAAAATTGCATATTCCTAGAGCCGTTCAATGAGCCTGAAATTATGGAAGGGAAATGAAAAAAATCCTTTTTTTTGCAAATTTGTTTAAACAATTTTTTCAAAGCTCATATATCATATTTGTCGTGTGAGGGGAAGCCGTGTAGTGGGGGACGATACACAGGTAGCTGGGGCGGAATTGATCATCGCCCCACTGCTATATGTACGATAGGGCCGCATGCCACTATACGGGAAAAAGACTAGGAGGGGAGAGAGAATAGCGCGAGAGGTAGGGTAGATAAGTGAAAAAAAGGTACGCATGAGTACCGAAACTGTAAGGAGAGGAGGAGTTTGCAAGGAGTTTTTTTCAATAATATAAACTTTGAGTTAAAATTATTTTTTTGACTCAAATGATTTTATTTCATATGTGGACCATAGGACATAATAAACTTTCAATTTAAGATATTGAATTTAAGTAATATCTTTTTCTATTTTATATGTACATATTTCTCTTTATTCAGGACTGGAGAAAAAATATTTTCGGAACTATAAAATCAAAGACAGTGGATTTCTTAAATAAGGCCGAGTCAATAGACAAAAGGAAATCTAGATTCTGGAGCTCATCAGACACAATGACTGTTGCAGTTGCACTTTGGCCGAATTTAATAAAGGATTATTTAATAATAAATCTGACTCCAGTGTATGATGGAGCAGCGAATGGAGCAGTTCTTGTTGATTACACAAATTCGACTGGAAAATTGGCCAATACAAAAATCGTTCAATCGTTTGATCTTGAATTGTTTAAGGACAATCTACTCGAGTATTTTGAAGAGTGAATGAGACGATAAATTTGATAGTTAATGCAGATTAGCGCATATCAGGGAAAATATGGAAAGCGGAGAAAATAAATGGAATTTTATTGCAGGGAAAGTCAAGGAATTAAAAGAAAATGCTAGAAGTCAGTACATTAAACTATCGGTTAACGGACAGTGTCATCGCCCGACTCGCATTTATACTTGCTTGAGTATACCCCCACCATTGTTACCCCTCGCTTGCCTTCAACCAGCATGTCTCGCGTTGGGACAGCCGGTCATTTTTCCGATGATTCAAGTGGCAGAAAATTAAAATAGCGAATATTAAGATACCGAAATTTATTT
>JAAAKG020060301.1:0-17877 GCA_010014905.2 Druon quercuslanigerum | reverse complement strand
GTCAAATCGAATATACGAATCTGCCTCGGAGCACTCTTGGAGTGCTCCGGTGCAGATAACCGAATACGCTATTAGATAGACCCTCTGTCGATGAAAAATGAAATTCAATATGGTGCTTAGTATTCGATTGCTTTTAATTTAATAATAAGGGTTAATAAATTTTTAAAATATGTTTAGTACTTATATACAATGGTAATTTATACTTTAAGTGGCAATTATAAATATAATAGGATATATCGTGAACTATGGTAAATCTAATCACACTTAGCTGTATGATAAATATTGATAAAAAAGTTTAAAATTTTTATTTTTTTATTTGTACAAAGTATAAATGACACTATATACTCATTCTCAAAATATATTTGATTGAAATTCGTATCTCATTGACAGAGTGGCTCTAGAAAGAAATAAAGAAGAAAGAACCTCATTGCAGTATATAATTGAATTATATTACTGTATTACTTTAGTTAAAAATTCATTTCTTTGGTTGAACATTAATTTTTTAGTTAAAAATTGAACTATTCACTTTGTGGGTTAAAGAATTATATTTTCAATTACATTTTTTGAAAAATCGTTTTCTTGTTAGTTGACAATTAATTTTCTTGACTACAAATTTAACTATTCGAGTTGAATATTCCATTATTTTAGTTTGTAATTCATCATTTTGGTAGAGCATTATTTTTTTAAATGAAATTTCAACTATTGAGTCTTTGATGAACAGCTTATCTTTTTTAGTTGAAAACTCATGTATTTTGTTTCATTTTTTTTTCTAGTCATTATTCTTCTTGGTAAAAAATTAATCTTTTTAGTTCAAAAATTAAATATTCAAGTTAAAGATTCATGATTTTATTTTATTATTTATTTTTTAGTTTAATACTTATCAATTTTGTTGAAATTTCCGTTTTAATTTAGGTTAAAAATTAATTTTTAAAATTTTTAAATTTAACTATTTCGTTGAAAATTAATTTTTTTTTCGTTCTTTTGTAGACAATTAAGCTTCTTATTTAAAAATACATCTTTTTGGTTTAAAATTCAACTATTCCAGTTGCATATTGATCATTTAGGTTAAAAATTTAACACTTTGTTTAGAAATATAACTATTTTGTTGAAATTTTTATTTCTTTTTGAGACAATTAATTTTCTTAACTAAAAATTGAATTATTTCATAATTTAGTTCAAAATTCATGTTTCTTTAATATTAATTTTTTTAACTGAAATTTTAACTTTTTAATTTTTGTTTAGCAATTGGTCTTTTTAGTTAAAAGTTCAACTTAAAGATCCAGAATTCATGTATTTTGTTGAAAAATTGTTTTTTTTTTTTGTAGAAAATTAATCTTCCTGGTCAAAAATGGAACTATTTGGTTAAAAATTTAGCTCTATTGTTAAGAATTCAATGTTTTAATTTGAAAAGTTAGAAATTTGAAGTGGTTTTATTTTTATTTAATATTGGGCAAAGGAGCATCCGTTGTTGAGGATAGACAAAGATGTTGCATATTAAATATTTATTTATCCTTGATATGTAAGTGCTACTATAGTGATTAGGACGAATTAAAATTTTTTTAAATAATCATATTATTTTAAAAAATGGCATTTAGTATTTATTTAAATAAATAATCGGTCAATCGATGACAATTTTTGGCTAAACTGCATATCTCGATGACCCACCTCCAGAAATGGTGATATCGATTTTGACGTTCATGTCCCATTTTTCGTAAAAATAAATATTAGGTTAGGCAGGTTATATTAATGACAGCGATTATAATAATAATGTCATGTTTATTTTTAAAAAGGAAAACTTAAAAAAAATCATTTTTTTACCAACATCTCACTATCCCACATTTTTAATCTCTTATTCGGGTATTTAATAAATTGTATTTTTGCACTATTAATTGCTGTTTCCAAATATTATTGATATTTGATTGTAAACCGATTTAAACTTAATACATTTTTTAATTTTTTAATTAGGCCATTAACTCGACAATTGGTGTTTTGACATATTTAATTTATATCACAATTTTTATTTAAGAATCTAAATTTCTGAACGAACATACATAAAAAAATTAAAGTTTGAGAAACTTACTGTTCAGTTGCAGGAGTTTTCCTTTTATAAAAAACTGGATAGCGAAGTTTGAGGTGGCGTATTTCCTCGACAAATGGTTCCTTTACCGTATTATCCACATTAATTTTATCTGCGTATGCACTGGATTTTATTTATAAGAAGGTAAAATAAAAATTTGTTTGAATTATTATTTAAGTTCATCTACTTGAAGAGACAAAATCAAAAAATGATTAATTATATTTCAGTATTATTTAATTAATCGATGGGGCTAATATATTTAAAAATATCTTTTAGTATAATTTATCAAAGCTTTCTAAATTAAACATATTAATTAAATCACTTAAAACTGAAAAAAAACATTATGTATAATAAACTCGCGAAACTGGATTAAGTATTCCGAACCGATTGTTTAAAAAGATGCGAAATATTTAATGGCTCCTGTAATATGAAAAATTATACCTGGAAAACATTTAAGATACCTGGAGAAAACCTGGAATTATTACAGAATTTTTTTCAGGATTTGAGTAAAAACCCTGACGACTTAAAAATGTCTTGAATGTGTTAAAATTAATTGTTCCTTTTTTAAACTTTTTTTATATAGAAGTTACCGAAGATAGAAAAACAGTTGCTGCATGCGACAGAAGAGTTTCAAGCTGAGCATGGAGAAACATTTACTATCAACGGTGTAACAATGTATGACTTTTTGGAATTCAGCAAGGCGGAGTACGAGAAGGAGAAGGAAAACATGAAAATAGCGAGAGTAGGTAACATCAGTTTATAAAAAGAATTCTCCGTGTTGTGTATTGTCTTCCGAATTTATAAGAGTTTCTATAATGTTTGAAATTTGCGACGTTCCGTAAGGAAAGAGCTCACTTCGTCGATATTCGTGTTGTTGTGAAAAGAAAGAGCCAAAATCATTGGTTTTGGGTATACTATTATATTTTTGTTTCAAAATTCATCCTTTTCATTCAAAAATTTAATTATTTGTTCAAGATTCAACTATTTTGTTAAAAAGGCACCTTTTTTGTATGCATTTCAACGATTTTCTTGAACATTTGTGTGTTTGGATAGAAGTTTGATCCTTTTTGATTGAATATTCAGATTTTTTGGTAGATTTAGTAGATTTGGTAGATTAGAAATTTTTCTTGGTAGAACATTCAACTATTTCGTTTGAAAATTCATCTTTTTCTGTTGAATTCAACTTTTTTTTATTTAAAATTAAAATCTTTCTTGGTGAAAATCTCAACTATTACATTTTTCGCTGACAAAATGCATCTTTTGGTTGAAAATTGGACTATTCCATTTTGAGTTGAAAATTAACTTTTTTGTAAAGAAAAATGTCCTTTTAGTCTTGAACAATTTGGTAGAAGATTCATAATTTTCGTTGATTTCGACTATTTTTTATTTAATATTAAAATTTGTATGTTAAAATATGAAATATTACATTTTTCCTTGTGATGTCATCTTCTTTGGTTGAAAATTCAACAACTTGGTGGAAAGTAGAAATCCTTGGTTAAAAATTAATTTTTTTTTTGTTCAAAGTTTATCATTTTATTTGAAAATTTAACTATTTTGTTGAAAGTTATTTATTTTTTGAAAACTTATTTTTTGGTAACTGGAAATTGAACTTTTCCATTTTTGCTTAAAATTTTACTTATTTGTTTGTACATTTATATTCTTGGCTTGAAAATTTAACTTTTTTGTTGAAAATTAATATTTCCGGGTTGAAAATTCAATTGTTTTGTAGAAAATTTGTCTTTGACTTGAAAATTCAACAAGTTGGTAGAAACTCAATTTGATTTAAAATTTATGTTTCTGGTACAGTTCGACCTTTTTTTTATTTATCATAAAAAATTTAATATTTAAAATATCAAATATTACGTTTTTCGTAGAAAATTAATCTTTTTCGATTGAATATTGAACTACTTTGTTGAAAAATCATTTTTCTTTGTGTCTGAAATATTATTTTTTGTTAACTGAAAATTAAAGTATGCTATGTTTTTTTAAATTTATCTTTTTCACTTGAAAATTCAATTGTTTTGTTCAAAATTCATATTCTTGAATTGAAAATTACATTTTTTGTTGAAAATTCGTTTTTTCTTGTTAGTTGAAAATGAGCTTTTTTAGTTGAATTCAACTGTTTTTAAATTTAAATAAAAATCCTTTTATGTTAAATGATCAAATATTACATTTTTCGTGTAGAAGTCATCGTTTTTGGTTGAAAATTCAACTGTTTTGTTTAAAATTAATGTTTAGTTTTAAAAAATGTATATATATTGCTAACTCAAAATTGAACTATTCCATGTTTTGTTGAAAATCTATCTTCTTTATTTAAAATTTAAAATGTTTTATAGAAAATTCATTTAATATTCATCTATTTTGTTTGAATATGTTCGGTCGAGAATTAATCTTTTTTGTTGAAAATTCCAAATATTTCGACTTGAAATCTTAAAATTTGAAAACTTTTCATATTGAATTAAAAAAATTACCTTATTTCCTCGGGTTGAAAGCCGGGCGTTTATCCGGCTATATGCCCCTTTACATAACTCTATGCCGACAAAGTGAGCCATTTCCTTGTGGAACGTCACATTTTATGACATCACGGTAAGTGAGTTTTGCCTCATAATAAGACGTTTACTAAAAAATTGCTTGTTTTAGAAGCAGGCAAAAGACAAGTCCGCTAAGAAAACACCTCTTAGTACCTCAAAAAGAACTCCAATTGGAATGAGCATGAGGGCGAGGACACCTGGTACTGCAGGGGCTAAACGAAAACTACCTTACGATTCGTCCCCGAACAGCACCGTGACAAAAAGACGCAACATCAGCGGGGAAAAGAATCGAACAGCAGTGATCAGTTCCAAAGCCAGACGCAGTGGAAGGGTAAGATAGTTTGTTTATTACATGTTGGCCGTAAAAAAAAACCTGGAGATCAGGGCATTTTATTATTCAGGGTCAAGTCAGGTATTTTGAAACAAATCTGGCAAAAGGCAGGGAATTTCTCAGAGCGGCGACTTGACCGGGAAACCAGAAAAATGTAATTTAAAGCCTGGGAATTTACTTCTGATCGCAGTCAAATTCAACAGGGTGAAAATGTCAAGGAATTTTTTTAAATTCAGGGAATCTTTTTGATTGCGTGATTAATTTCTTGTCTGAATTGCAATATGAAATTCAAGAACATTGATTATTTATTTGCAAAAGTAGCTTTATATTACTGTATTTAACCATTTTGTTGAAAACGCTGTTGTTGTTTGTAATTATTTTTTTGTTTATAATGAAAATTTAAATACTCTATTTTTAGTTAAACATTGATCGCTTTTATTTGAAAATGTATGTGTTTTATAGAAATAGCGTTCTTTTTTGTAGAAAATTAATCTTCTTGACTAAAAATTCATTTTTTTGCTTTAAAATTCAACAGTTTGTTTGCAAATTCTTCTCTTGACTGAAATATCTTTCTCCGTTGATAATTCAGCAACGATTGCAATCTTTTTTAGTTGAAATATACCTAAATTTTTTGTAATGAAAATTTAATTATTTGGTTGAAAGTTGAACTGTTTTCTTAAAAATTAAAATTTTTGGTTAGAAATTCGTCCTTTTAATTGTAAATTAATCTCTTTGGTTGCAAAATAAGCTATTTTGTTAAAAATTCATTTTGTTTCGGGTTTGAAAATAAATTTTTTAACTGAAATTTTAACTACTCTATTTTAGTTTGAGTTTTAATCGCTTTTAGTTGAAACTTTATATTTCTTGGAATGAAAAATGTAATTATTTGGCAGAAAATTAAACTCTTTTGTTAAAAACTAATTTTTCGAATTAAAAATTCGTAATTGTAATCAAAAATATATATTTAAATATTTCTGTTGAAACTTTACATATTTTGTTTGTTTTGTAGAAATTTTTTACTAACTGAAAATATAATTATTCTAATTGAATATGCTATTATTATATTTTTTTAAATTTATATCTTTCGTTGAAAATTAATTTTTGTAACTAAAAATTTTACTTTTCAATTTTTGGTCGATAATTATTTTTTTTATTTGAATATTCATCTTTTTTGTTAGAAGTTAATTTTTGTGGTTGAAAATTGATCTTTATGATTGAAAATTTATTTATTATTTTTAATCAATCATTATTTTAGTTGAAACTAACTTTTATTTTAAAATTCGACAATACCAATGAAAGATTCTTTTTTTTTAGTTGAAAATTCATCACTTCGTTTGAAAACGTAAATATTTTTTGACATTTTGTTGTTGAAATTGTTTTTTAATCGAAAATTTAACGATCAGAATTATAATTTTTAAAGTAAAAATGTTTAAATTCAATTATAGTTGAAATTTTTTGTTGTGGAAAATTCATGTATTTTGTTGGAAATTCCTCTTTTTGGTTAAAAATTCAACTATCCCAGTTAAAGATTTATCATAATATTTTAAAATTTATGAGTTTTATTGGAGATTGATCTTTTTTAGTTTGTTTTTCATCCCTTTCGTTTAAAATTAATTTTATTTTTTAGATCCGTTTTTTTTACTAATTAGATTTTTAACGGATAATTCAACTATAATATTTTGTTGTTGAAAATTTCTCTTTTTTTTATGAAAATTTATGTATTTAGTTAAAAATTTATATTTTTAAATTAAAAAATTAACTATTTGTTTGAAAATGTATGTACTTTGTGGACAATTCGTATTTTTTGCGTAGAAAATTAATCTTTTTTGTACGTATAAAATTCACCTATTCCAGTTAAAGATTCATCGTTTTAGTTGAAAATTCATCAGTTTGGTTGAAAATTAATTTCTCCTACTGAAAATTTAACAATTTGGCCTTTATTAAACTTAATTTAACCATTTGGTCTTTACATTAAAAATTCAATTATTTCGTTAAAAAAATTCACGCCTTTTGTTAAAAAAATCGATTGTTTTGGTAGAAAATTTTTTAAATCAAAAGTTAATCTACTTGTTTAAAAATGCTTCTTTTTGATTAAAAAATCAAGTATTCCAGTTAAATAATTATCATTTCACTTGAAAATTTACCTTTCAGGGTGGATATAAAATTACTTGGTTAAAATTAAACTCTTTTGTCTAAAATAATTTTTTTGATAAAAATTCATTATTTTAATTCAATTTCATTTCTTTTGTTGAAAAGTGAAAATTTAACTATTTTGTTGAAAATTTGTTTCTTTTTTGGTTAAAATAGATTTTTTAAATTGAAAATGTAACTATTATTCCATAATTTTCCATAATAAAAATTTTGTCCGCGTTTTACGAAAAATATGAATGTTGCTTTCAATTGACCCGGAAAATTGAAAAATTTGTCCGGGAAAATCTGAGAAGTGACCAGGAATTCAAAAACTTCCGCCGAATCGCCACCCTATTTCTATAAAAGGCATTATAAATAATCATCAATATGAACGACCAGGAAAAAATAAAAATAGGTTAAAAAAATGATTAAATATTGAAAATGAAGTTTGCGGCCACGTTGTTACTAATTTATTTGCCTTGTATTTCCATTTCTATTGTTTTAGCAATTTCTTTCTCCTGTCGATTATATTTTTAGTAAAAAAGTCGTCTTTTTTTGTTGAAAATTCTTCTTTTTGGGTGGGAATTAATATTCCTTGGTTTGGAATTCAGTTATTTTGTTCATAATTCGTATTTTTTTGTTGAATTCCACTGTTTTGAATCTGAAATTAAAATCTTTTATGCTGAAATATCAATTATATTATTTATTGAAAATGTATATTTTTTTGGTTAAAAAGTGAAGTAATTGGTCGAAGGTTAAAACACCTTGTAAAATATTTATTTTTTCGTTGGAGTTTCATCATTTTTTATGAAAAATCCTATTTTTTGCAAATTAGTTGTTTTTTTGAGGGCTGAAAATTTAACTATTCCAGTTAAGCATTAATTTTAGTTAGCTATTTTGGGTAGAAGTTTAACTGCTTTGTTAAAAACTTATTATTATATCGGTTGGAGGTTTATCTCTGGTTCAAAAAATCCTGTTTTTTAAAAATTACTTTTCAAACTGAAAATGTAACTTCCATTTGTTATAAAAATTATTTTTTTTAAGTTATTAACTTGTTTTTATTGGTTCGAGAATTAAACTATTTTAATAGAAAATTAACTGTTTATTGAGAATTTATATTTTGGCGTTGAAAATTGAACTACTTGATGAAAGTTAAACCGCTTTGTTAAAAATTTATTTTCTCGTTGCGGATTCGTCATTTTAGTTTAAAATTGATCTCTTTTCTTGATTTTTTTTTTAAATAATTCTTTTACAGAAGAATGGACTTTTTTATTTTTTTAATTGATATTTTTTAATTGAAAATTTAACTATTTGTTTAAAAATTCTCCTTTTAACTCGAATATTAATACATATTCTTGTTTTCAAATGGATAAATCGTTTTTGTAATCTGAAAATTCAACTATTTAGTTAAACCTTAAAGTATTCTTTTGAAAATTTAACTCTGGTTAAAAATATAAATGTTTCCTTAAAAATTCGTTTTTTGTTTATGAAATATCAACTATTACATTTTTTGTTGCAAATTCATCTTTTTGTTAAAATTTAAAATTTTTTATTTGAAAATTGAACTGTCTTCTAAAAAAATTAAATTTTTTGGTTGAGAATTCAACTGTTTTTGGTTTAAGTATAATCTTTGTTGTTTCAAAAATGAATCTTTGTAGGTTATAATTAAAAAAATTTCGTTAGAAATTTAACAATTGGGTTAAAAATTCAACTATTTTGTTGAAAAGTTCATTCTTTTGTAATAGCTTTTTAGTATGTCGAGGGATTGTAATGAATTTCTAGAAAACTTTAAGGAATAAATTTGGTTTTATTGCAATGGATTTTCACGTATTTCAATATTTCCAAGGGATATGAAGGAATTCGATTAATTTCGAAGGATTTTAAAGATTGTAACTTATTTTAAAACATTCCAAATAATTTCAAGATATTTCATTTCAAACATTTTTAGAACTTTTTATGTTTAAAAATTTGTTATTATGGATTTTTAAATAGTTTGTTTTTAATGTTATATAATAGAAACCTACGGACGTCGACGCGTCAGCGTTTGTGCCATTGTAAAATATTTTAGGCGCTCAAACTTGAACTATTTTTAATTTGAGTTCCAAGATCATTGAAGAGTGTATTTTTAAATTTACGTTTAAAGTATTAATTAATTTAGGGATGGAATATCAAACCTTGGTCAGAAATATTTAATTATACTTTAAGTATCACGATTTAATTATTGGTGAGAGATTTTGTAGTAGAGGAAATATTCTTGATTCTGAAAAAAATTCTTTAATGGCAGAAATCAGTAAAAAAGCATTTAATATTATATAAAACTAAATAATCTCTGTTAAAAGATTGTTAATTTTTTCTAAATGTAGAAATAAATGTTTATTGTTTCCCCGTTTTCTTAAAAAATTACCATATTTCCCTTTTTTGAGCTCGATTTGTGCTGTGATCCTTGGATTTTATATAATTCTAAAAGTCGAATGTTTTGAAATCTCGAATAATTTAAGACTTCTCTTTAATTTTCAGCCTTACTAAATTTAAACACTAGAATTATTATATATGTTTGACGTATACTTATTCACTTTAAAATTCATGAATTTCTTATACCAGAGAATACGGGAAAAAATACTGGGTTTGCGTAAGAAATAAACTCTTCCACAGAGCCTGGTAAATATCCACCTTATATTCCTGATTTTGATACATTTTCTTCATGCGTAATAAATAATGGGATTGTTGCATATTTTAAAATGTTTTTTTTCGGGTGAAACTAAAAAAGCACTAAAAGTTTAATATAATTACTTGAAGACATTTTTAAAATATTATGTTTGAATATTTTTTAATGTTTAGATGGCATACTTTTTACATTTTTTATGGAAAAATAAGGCATTATGATCGGACCACCGCCGGAAATAAACATCAGCCTGATTAGCCCAGTGATTGGGGGCTGGGGTGGGGGGATTATGATCTCTACTGATTGAAGTAAACATAACCTATTTTCAAATTTATTATTTAAAAAGTTTGAAGAATGGCCCAAAAAGGTATTCAAAATGCTCAGAATTTTACTAAAACCGGGATTAGTAAAGTGTTGCAGTGCAAGTGTCGAAAGTCAACATGTGGATAGTCAGAAATTTTTTTCACAAACTTTCAGCTGGACTACGTCGTCAATCAATGGACTGCATACAATTATTCTGATTAGCTCAGCGTTTTGTAGTATGTGAGGTTTTAAGGTCACAGACTTTGAATAGGGTTTTCGATACTTTTTATAAAATATTTTGTTCTCAGAAATGAAGTATTCAAAACAATTTTTAAGCATACAACATTTTTTAGAATTTTCTGCTGTTTTTAAAAAATATATTATCTAAAATTCATGCAACAACCCCATTGTTAACAGCAGAGAAGATAAGCAATATTTTCTTCTGTTTTCCAGATATCCAAAAAGGCCTTAAATCTGAGCAAAACAAACACGCCGAGGTCGGGGAAAAAGCTGAAATCCAAGGTGACAGGCAGTAAAGTAAACCTCAGCATTTCTTCCTACGGTAAATTCCAAGAACACTTGGAGGAAAGAAATGAACTGCGAAGTTCCATGCTGCCGGACCAGGTTCTCGAAAATGCGTGCGAAAGAGGGAATATGAAAACTCCCGTTCGAACCCCGGCAAAACCCTTGAGAAAGAACTTGCTTCCTGTACCTAGTTCGGGTACTCCCAGGCCTGCATCATCATCACGAATCACTCCAAGAAGTCCGAGAGTTATGCATACGCCGCGTTTGGCACCCATGCCAAACAATACGCACTACATTTTCTAAAAAAAAAAAAAGAATCGAATATCTGATGCGATAACTTTAATGTGTTGTACCTTTTGGGAGTGTTAAGAACGCGTAATTAAATGTTTAGCGTTAAATTTTCTATACTCTTCAATGGCAGAAACTCGTCTGCCTTGTGATCACGTGCGCATGAGAAGCAAGTGCAAGAAATATTAAAGTTCTTAGTCTATTATAAGGTTTTTATTTCTTTGATTGTAAATTAAAGACGAATTAAAATATCAACTGGTAACTACTTGAAATAACCTTGAAGGTGTGTTTTTGTGGAGTCAAATTTTTACTTTTGAGACGAAGAATGTGAATAGGTTCAGTCTTCTAAAGAAATTTCTTATCATTTCACGATTGATAGTGTGGCTTATATTTTTGTAAAATTATAACGCTTTTCGGTTGTGGAAACTGACTTTGTAATGTTGGAGTGTCGTGTCTAGCTTGAGATCTTTTTCAGGGAACTGTTAATATTTATCCTGGCTGGGTATCGAATGTGGGATAAAGTATTATTAATATTATTGTATTCTTCCTTAATTGCTATTAACGCTAATGATACTTACATTTTGTTTTTTTCTACTATGCGCAATAATTATTTAAATAATAAAGAGCGGAGGTTAATAACTTAAATTACTGGTTATTTATTTCGGTACCTTTACTAGTATACAGTTTTTGAAGATATTTTGCTTTAGGCATTGTCAACAAAATTAGAAAAAAAATTCACATTTTTTTCAAACTCAACTTACGTTCACACGAAACGTGATATCGAGTTTAAAATTTTGAAAATTATATAAGAAGCACTAAGTAAATTTTTTGCTTTCTTCATAATTATAAACATTTATGACCAGACATAATACTCGATATCACAACAATACCAAATTTCACATTTTGGAAATTAATTAAAACGTAGTAAGGAAGGGCCTCGTAACCCTTAACTTCTAAAACTGAAAAAATTGAATTTTGAAACAAAAATTATTTTTATTCATTTCCAGAAATTTAGGAACACACAAACGTTGTTTAGTTCCTTCTTATTAATTTCAAAAAAAAATCAACTCTATATCCCAATTCGTGTGGACGTGAGTTGTTGTAAAAAAATGTCGGTAAAGGAAGAATCATTTTTATATTGCGTGACCTTACGGCCATGTGATACGTCGTTCGATTCCTCCAATACCGACATTTTTTCGGAACAACATAAGTCCACACGAATTCAGATACCGAATTTTTTCATTTGGGAAATTAATTAAAACGTACTACGTAACGTTTTTATATTAATTAATTTCAGACACTTCAATAAAATTAAATGTTAGGCCCAGATAATTTTCCTTAGTGCTTTTTATTCAAACTGTATACGGCTTATAAAAACATTTCTCACTTTTGCCAAAGTCGCTGAAATTTTTCGGTGAGACAGCGTCATCGAAAGACCGTTTGGTAAATTATAAACTTCAGTAATAAATCAACAATGAAAATAAAAAAGGGCTTTTCCGAGTAGGTATTGAAATGTGTCTAATTGAATTTCATGTAACAGTTAATTCGGGTATTACTTAATATTCAACAAAAATTGGAATAGTTAAACTTTTAATAACCAAATTTTTTAATTATTTGAAAAAGCGAATTTTCTACCAATTAGTTAATTTTTTCTAATAAATGTTGAACTTTCAAAACAAAATGACGAATTTTGTAGACAAAAACGTTTAAGTATCAAATAAAAAATAATAAAAATTGATAACAAAAGTTAATTTTATACCAAAAAAGACGAATTTCCAACGAAATACATGACTTCTCAACACAAAAGTTGAATATTTAACTAAACTAAATTATTTTTTTATTAAAAAAGTTGAATTTTTCCCTGAAAAGAACCATTTTTGACCAAAAATGGAATAGGTAAATTTTTAAATAAACAATCTGCCCGCATTTCGGGTACATTCTCAGCGCTCGCAAGTTTGAGTGCGCCTAGGGCCCGCGAATATTGGTTCTCGCGCTTGGTGATTGTGAATTCTCTTTTGTTAAAGCTCCTTCGGCTTTAAAGAACACATTCTCATCACGTATCTCGTGCTTCGCACTAGAGTTTATCCCTGGTCTACTGAGCAGCCTTGCCGTTTTTTAACTTCTAAATTATGTCCCTAACCTCAGTGACCCAGACTTTAAATTAAATTTAATACCGCCTCGTGTTTTTACATCGCAGTTGAGGTGCCCTATTGCTCAATCTCCTAATAATTGACTAAAAGAGTCTCTCAAAGCGTTTATGGTAGAGTCTTTTTTTTATATATTGCATAGTTTTACCGCAAAATGCAAGTTTTGATTTTTGATTATTTTTTGTGCAATGAAATTTGAATTTTTAATTAACATTAACAAAATTAACATTTTGCTTTTCAAGTACTACGAACAAGTATACAGAGAATTTTTGAATAATGAACAAATGTGGGCACAAAAGTGTTTAAAATTCGCTCACTTTTAGCATTTTTATCCGAAATGGCTGAGTAATGAACTTGGCTTAGGACACTAAAAGAGTGTACCAAATGTCAATATAATAGATTAACTTTGTCAAAACTTATCGTTTTCACAGACAGACATAAAGGCAGACGGACAGACACACATACAGATTTGTAAACGCCCGTTTTTCGAATTTAATTTAATTGTTAATTTGTCATAAATAATTTTTTAATAGTTCTTTTTCTGGTTTTAATCATAAGAAATAGCATGAACACATAAAAAAAAATAATTTTTGAAACCCCACGCACGAGACGAAAAAGAAATTAAAATACTACGCATCCTATCAAAAAGTAATTAATATCAAATTTGTAGATCTTTTTTAAATGCACAATTTTTGTCTACTTATCTTGTACCGTATTTTGCATAGTTTGGCCAAAAAATGTAATTTTTTGATTTTCTATTATTTTGTATGCTTTCAACATTTGAATTTTCAAAAAAGTTCAAAAAGTCGTTATGGTAATATTTTAGGGCATTCAAAAAGCAACATTTTTTCGCTTGACTTTTTTTCATATCGTGCGTTATTTGGCATAAAATGTTCATTTTCGTGTGTTTTTTAGAATTTTGTAAATGCTATAACTCTGGTAATGTTTGATTTTTTGAAAAAAACCATTAAAATAAATTGCTGGACTTTTTGAATACTATAAATAACCGCACAAAGAATTGTTGAATTAAAAAAAAACAGGTGTTTTCAAAAATCAACCATTTCTTTCATAACATCAACATTTTCTACAAAATTTATTATTAAGGGTCAATATAATTCCCCAGCGATTATCATGGGTCTCAAAAATATTCAAAATGTGCCCACTTTTATAATTTTTATCCAAAACGGCTGGCTAACGAACTTGACCTTTAGTTTAAGATATTAAAAGAGTGTAACAAAGGCCAATCTCGTAGGTAAGTTTTTTACAAGGTATCGTGCTCACAGTCAGACATACATACAGGCAGACACATTCGTAATAAACTGTTTTTTGGATTCGGGGGGCCTCAAAACGTTGACATTTGGCAAAAACTGGGGGGCTCCAATTTTACACAAATCTAATACCTTCTCTGATGAGAATGTAAAAAATTAATTTTTAAGAAAATTCGTGAATTCTTAACCAAAATGTGGAATTTTCAACTAAAAACGATGTGTTTTTAAACAAAAAGATTAATTTGCTGCCAAAAAAGACGAATTTCCAATGAAATTCAAGAATTCTCAACCAAAAAGTTGAATTTTTAAGTAAAAAAGAACTTTTTCGGAATTTTTAAAAAATTAGTTCAGTTTTAAAACCTAGTTGTTAAATTTTTAACGAAAAAGGTGAATTTTTAAACGAAAAGAATAATTTTGTATGAAAAAAATTAATTTTGAACGGAATTCAAGAATTCCCAACCAAAAAGTTAAGTTTTCAGACAAAAAGATTAATTTTCTACCAAAAGATATGGACTTTAATCAAATTTGAGAGTCCTCAGAAAAAAAAATAATTTTTAAACAAAAAGGTTAATTTACTGCCAAAAAAGACGAATTTTTAAAAAAATTCAAGGTATTTGAACCAAAAAGTTAAATTTTCAACTAAAAAAAGATGTATTTTTACACAAAAAGATTAAGTTACTGCCAAAAAAGGAGAATTTTCAATGAAATTCAAGAATTCCCAAACAAAAAGTTGAACTTTTTAACAAAAAGATTAAATTGCTACAAAAAAGACGGGCTTATATAAAATTCAAGAGTTCTTAACCAAAAAATTAAATTTTTAACAAAAAAGATGAATTTTCAACTAAATTAGAAGAATTTTTAAACAAAAAGATTAATTTTCTACCAAAAGAGATGGACTTCAATAAAATTCGAGAGACCTCAGGAAAAAAATTAATTTTTAAACAAAAAGGTTAATTTACTACCAAAAAAGACGAATTTTTAACAAAATTCAAGATATTTGAACCAAAAAGTTAAATTTTCAACTAAAAAAAGATTTATTTTTATACAAAAAAATTAAGTTGCTACAAAAAAGACGGGTTTATATAAAATTCAAGAGCTCTTAACCAAAAAATTGAATTTTTAACAAAAAACATGAATTTTCAACTAAATTAGAAGAATTTTTAAACAAAAAGATTAATTTACTACGAAAAAAGACGAATTTTTAAAAAAATTCAAGATTTCTCAACAAAAAAATTGAAGTTTTAATTCAAAAAGGTGAGTTTTTAAACAAAAAGATTAATTTACTATTATAAAAGGCGAATTTTTAATAAAATTGAAGAATTCTAAACCAAAAAATAACTTGGTAACGTAGTTTATGGACGATCAAAAATGGAATGACATTTTTAGTTCCAAAAAAGTAATTTATAAGTTGGTGTTTCTGTACATGGGCTTTAGGGTCCAGTAGAAAAAAACTTTGTTTTTTATTTTTTTTTTTTATTTATTTTTTTTTATCAGACCTTTCTACTCATGTGGGAGTCCTCTTCAGTGATTTATTTTTAAGCAAACCCAAAATTTACATTTTAAGTAATATGCTTTCGATACAATGTCAGTGACATTCAAAAACTTTCTTCTTTTTATAAGGCTTTATTTCAGAAAAAATCTCACAACCACAAAACATTTCAAAATCACCAAAAGCAGTAAATCAGTATTCCTCAGTAACAAGAATTTTAAATGAGAATACAAGAAAGTCTCCAATTTCAAATTTACGACCTTCCCTTTAAATGTCAACGCACTCTGAGCTCTGCTATGAACTTCTCCCACTAAAACTTTAAACCGCATGGCCCGGTTCACATAATGCCCTTAGCGTTCCAAAAATCAGTCGTTTTCCAACATTGACAACAGAAAATAAGCACCATAGTTACAAAAGATGTGTTTTTCAAGAAAACGAGGGAAAATTAAATTAAATTTACCTACAGTGTTCGGCAACGAATTTTATTAGTGCAATAGTGATTTGATGATTTTTTTTACACAATTGCTGAGGTTAGTAATCATATTGAAATATATTTCTATTTTTTATTAATAAAAAGGGATAAAAAAAACCTGATGAGATTAGAGAAATTATGGATAACTAAAAGCGATTTTGTAAACCAGTATTCGAACTATGCGTGGTCTTTATATTACATAATTCTTCAATCATTTCATTTATGTTTCATTCTGAATTTTTTTGCAAGTATTCACAAGTAATTAGATTTTACTGTATAGTTTTGTTTTTATAATATTAGAAAACTTATTGTATTTCGAATGAACAAAAAACAAAACATTATACAGCAAAGTAGATGCACAATTAGAATTTAATTTATAAAATTATGTTTTCGTTACTGAAATTGTATCGAAAGCATATTACTTAAAATGTAAATTTTGGTTTTGTTTAGAAATAAATCACTGAAGAGGACTCCCTCATTAGTCGAAACGTCTGATTAAAAAACACAGTTTTTTGAAAACTAAACCCTAAAGCCAATGTAAATAAACACCAACTTATTTAACACCAGAGGGTCAATATAATTCCCCATCATGAATTTAAAAGTAATTTATAACCATAAAAGAATTTTCAACAAAATAATTAAGTTTTTAAGCAAAGAAATTATTTTTCAATAAAATACATGAATTTTAGAATAAAAAAGTTAAAGTACCCTTTTTTTAAGCATTAATCAATTTTTAACAAAATATTTACATTTTCAACCAAAAAAAAAATGGTTTCTGAACTAAAATTATAAATCATCAACTGAAAAAATGCATTTTGAAGAAAGTAGTTTAACTTTGAACTAAGTAGTTGAATTTTCAATGACAAAATATGTTAAACAAAAAATATTTTTTTCCGAAACCAAAAATAGTTGGATTCAACCAAGAAAACGAATTTTCAACAAAATAGTAAAAAATGCTCTATCAAAAAATATTAGTTTTTGATCAAGCAGTTGCATTTTTATCCAAAAAAGTTAACATTTCTAAGACAACAGACGAACTTTCAAACAAAAAAGACGATTTTACAACAAAGAAAAGATTTTTCATTTTTTCAACTGTTTTTGGTTTCAAAATAAAATATTTTTTCTTTTGAAATATCAGCAACTACATTTTTCATTGAAAATTCAACTATTTAACTAAAAGTGAAACTACTTTGGTAAGACTTTATTTTTTGGATGACGATTAATCATTTTCATTCAAAAACATTTTTTTTTTTTTTTGAAGATTTCAGTGTTTTGTTCAAAATTTGTTTTTAATTGTTTGAAAATTATTTTTTTGACTAAAAATCTATCTATTCTATTTTTGATGAAAATGTATCTTTTTTCCTCGAAAATTCACATGTATTTAATTGAAAACTCTTCTTTTTAGTAGAATTAAAATTTTTAAGATTTACTCAAAATTCACTCTTTTATTGAAAATTCATTATTATACTTCAAAATTCATTTCTTTGGTTCAAAATTCAACTATTTTGTTAAAAATGTTTTGTTTTTTAAATTAATTTTTTTTGACTAAAAACCTAACTATATGCCAGTATGTGCCTAAATATAATAATCGCTGGGGGAATTATATTGACCCTCGATAATAAAATTTTGTAGAAATTGTTGATGTAAGTTGTTG
>JAAAKG020060290.1:0-17878 GCA_010014905.2 Druon quercuslanigerum | reverse complement strand
CCAATACCTTTAATCCCTTCTTGGATAAAATTAGATGTTTTTTAAAAAACTAAACATCCTAATTTTTTAGATCACAAGTTAAAGTTAAATTTTTTTAGAAAAGAATGTACTTGTTTTTTTAATTAATACATTTTTTGTCTTAAGCTTCGCATAGTTCTGTAAACTTATTTTATAATTAGTTTTGTTTTAAATACAGTGCGAAAATCCGTGTGGGTGGAAAAGCAGGAAGCTGAGAAAGACAATCCATCCTCTTTATGTAGGAAGTCCTTCGTTAGTGAATCAACTAAATAAACTTCCAAGGGACCGTACGAATGATCCAATGGTACAATTTTCCTCTTCGGTGACTTTAACTAATAAGATTGTTTTTATAATCAAATAGACACATTTTACATAAAATAGTTAAGTTTTCAAGCCAAAAAGTCGAATGTTTTAAAAAACACTTGACTTTAAACAGAAAAAGAAGAATTTTTCACAAGAAAGTCAATTTTTAATCAACGAAGGTGACTTTTGAACAAAATAGTTTAATTTTCAACCAGAAATGGAAACTTTAAAACTATAGTTTTAAAACAATAATTTAAAAAAAGTTTTAAAAACTAGTTTAATTTATCCAATCAAGATGAGTTTTCCACGAAATAGTTAAATCCTTAACCAAAATGATGAATTTGCAACAACCAGGAGTAATTTTCTACATGAATAGACGATTTTTTCACAAAATAGATGAAAGTTCTATGTGATATTTAAATTATCAAATTATAAAGGAACAATTTTTTAACGAAAATGGAATAGCTACATTTTCAGGTAACAAATTAATTTAAAAAATTAATTATCTTATTTCATTTTCTTAATTTTCTGCCAAAAATATGAACTTTCGACAAAGAATTTAATTTTTACAAAAATAGTCCTCCTAACCGTAAATTTGTTAAAGTTTCATGCATAGAAGACAAAAAGTCAACAACGAATTTTTTGAAAAAAAGTTTAATTTTAACTAAAGAGATAAAGTATTAAACTATATGATAAATATTCAAAAAATCAAAAAATTAATTTTAAAGAAGAGGGTTTAAAGTTCGACCAAACAGTTGATTTTTTAGGTATTTCAATTTTGAACTAAAAAATATGAATTGTCAACCAAATAGTCGAATTTTAAAGGTAAAAAGATTCATTTTTAACAAAAGTTACTTAGTCTATACGATATTTTTTTTATCAAAAATGGATGATTTTATACATTTCTGGAATTTGAAAAAAGGAATTTTTTAACTTATCACAGATTGCCCAAAATTTAATTAAAAAATGTCTGTAACTTTGCATAAACCAAAACGAATAAGCAAGAAAAAGTGAGTCTCTTGAAAACAGGGTAAAAATAAGAATTCTTTAAGAAGGGGGAAAAGGGTGTATGGATGACGCCTAATTTGTTAAGTTTATCTGCCATCTTGGGTAATTTTGTAAATTATATTAGTGTCCTCAAATAACAAAAAAATGTGCAAAGATTTTGATTTAAAATAATATCGCACTAGTCACAAGTAGTTTTACCTCATTATTCCTCGTGTGGATATTCTATCATGGCGCTAGCTGTGCCCAAACCAGTAAAAACTGGGTTCTAAATTTGGGGTTAAGATAAGACCAAACTACAAATTAAATGCTTGAAACACTTGGCTTTATTTATTTTTTTAGTCTTAGTCACATTTAAATCAAAAATTATGTTTAAGAATAAAAAAATGATAAAAAACATTTATAATGGTTAGCATCATCCGGTTACTATCCCAATCGTTGGAATAAAAGAGGACCGTTCCAAGATGAAAAAAGAATTCATTCTCAGTGACATTATACTTTTCATTAACAGAGCCTGTAAAATTAAAAAGTAGCACGTATAATTAGAAGTATTTATATAGCAATAAATAAAAGGACAATTTTTACTTTATAATAAGAATAAATAACCTTTAAATGATTTTAATTTTAAAGAATACAATTTTCTAAAATATACAATATGAAGTTTATATCATTTGAATTTCGAATATTTGGAACCAAACACCTTGACGAACATCTTTCGAAAAAAAATTCTAACAGAAAAGTTTTTTATTTATCCAACGCTTTCTCTATTTTAACTATTTTAATAATCACCAGACCCTAAAATGAATTTAGAATTTCTACCATATCAAAATTCGAGGTAGAACGTGCCTCGAATTTGGAATGAAATTTTTTTCATTCTAAATTTTTTTTTTATAAATATTGCAAGTTGTCGTGTGATGAGTTAACCTAAAAAGACTCACTCTCCACTGTCCTAACTGGCTCGTAAAATTACGATTACGTAGGTTCCTTATGATTAACGACTTGTTCTGCAAAAAGGGATGGCTCGTGGTTTAGCCCTGAAAGATGCCTCACTGATGGGTGACGCTGTTCGCTATCACTCGATAATTTCCAGATCAGATAGAAAATCTGAGTTTCTAAAGGATTATCAATCTCTATAAGCATTTCCCTATGTAGGGATGAACATTCAAGCTTTCTAACAGAAATATGAAAGGTATATACGAAGTTAAACCTTCCACACGAAGTTCTTGATAACATCTAGCTCTGAAACAAGAAAGTTCTTCGTCTCACTAAGTGCTTTCTTCAGCTCTTCGGCAGTGATTCATAGACATTCTTCCTCAGATGTTATAAGGTTTTCGCATCCGTCTTTTGTGAAAAATATGCTGCTTGATTCTTAGCAGCTTTCAGTTGTTCAGCATGTTGTGGTAGATCATCAGTTAGTAGGCCAACGTTTGGACCCTTTCCAGATCTCATCGGAGACTACCAGACGTTTTGTAGTTAATCTCATACTGAGCAAGGAGATATTTTGTCTGGCCCAGCCAATCTTTTCCTTCAACTGATGCAAGTGTCTTTGGGTTTTTTGATCCGCCGTCGGTTTTTGCCTTCGATTTGAATCAGCCAAAAGCTCTCGCCGCACCATAAACAAAACACTCGACTGACCAGACATAGGCCTCCTTCAGGATATCCTCACGAAAGGAGGCATCCATTTTAGCTAGATCTTGGAGCATAGAAGTAACCTGGAGGTTGATGTAACCTTGTCCTGATATCACAACATTATATAATTTTTCCTTTAACTGGAAAACATGAGAATTGTTCCTACTCTCGTAATATCTATAGCGGTTATTCTTAATTGTATTGGTAAATATAATAATATATCTATAATTTTGAATACATTTTTTAAAGCTACACGCAAATCAGAAGTCGTGTGGCTACTTTTTCTTTAAAAGTTCATTTAAGTTTGTCCAATTATAATCTTTATTTATTTTATGAAATTCAGAATAGGCTTCAAAAAAATGGAATTTAAAAAGTGCCGCTATTGGTACGGAAATCAAGTCATATGTGAGTTTACATATAGTACACTCGTCTACAAGGTCATTTACAAATTACGTAAGACGATTTGAGAGTGGTAGGAATTAAATTAAATCACACTGCTTCTCATGGAGTGAAGGGTAAGGGAGATTGGGAAGTTTAAAGTAAGACAAATTTTTACTAGAAAAAAAATACTAAAGATTTTTTCAACGGTATCGATAAAAGGTTTCACAGGCCATAATGCACGGAAAACCGGGATAAAAAATCAGATATTTCATTGATTAAGCAGACAAATTCTTTTTACCTAAATTGGACCATCTAGAAATTTGGCAGATAGAAAAATTGATCTGGAACGAAACGAAGTTCTAATTACACAAGAACGCCTGTATATGAGCGATAAATTCATAATTCCAAGAACTGCTGGCCCACGCAGTTACACAGGCGTGTGTCAATGTTTGGCAGCAATGTGTCAGCGTGTGGCAGCGTTAGCAATGGGTTGCAACCGGTTTATAATAGACTATTTACGTTTCCAATGACTGATTTAATCACAAGGCCATTGCAAAGCAACCCTCGAAACTGGTCTTATATTGGCGTTCTTGTGTACATAGTTCAAGTTTGGAACAAACAAAGCCAACTCAATGGAAATATGCGATATTGGAACAAAATATTTGAACACCCAATTAAAATTAATTATTTTTAACCAAACAGTTGCATTTTTAACCAAAAAAGATTAAACTTTTATTAAAGCAGATGCATTTTCTAACCGGAAAGGCGAAGTTTGAAGAAAATTAGCAACTGAAATAAATGATTCATTAATTACAATACTTGATAATTTGAAAAAAAGTATTACATGCAACTGCATTTATTAGTTAATTTTCAGTTGCACATTTGATCAAAACAGAATTGAATAGTTAAAAAAGAAAAAATTGTTCGTAAAGAATAAAAAAATATTTAACTGCAAAGATAAATTTTCAACCAAACAATCTTTTATTTCAAATACTTATTCAATTTTTAAGTAGCATTTTTAAGTAGAAATAAAAAATTTCTAGCAAAAGAGATTAATTTTCAAACCAAAAAGACAAATCTTTAACAAAATTGTGGAATTTTCATCCAGCGACGATTTTTCTGTCAAGAAAGAAAAAAATATCAAACAAATTGTTTAGTTTTTAAAATAAGAAAACAAACTTTCCACGAACGAGTTGGGGCTTTTGTTAAGGATAAAAAGAATGGAAAAGCGGAAAGAGTATAAATTCTGTATTGAGATGTTTTACTTTTTAAAAAAATTATTTATTTTATTTTTCACCCCTTTAAACAAATTGTTCTTTACACTTCCATTTTACATTAGTGAAATAACATTCTGCGTTAGGTCCTTTCTCTCTTTTCCCCTTCGTCGCTAACAGCCGGAAGAGATTACACAAGGAAAATTAAATCCTGTTTTTTGTTGCAGGTTTGAGTTTACAGTTTGACTGTTTACCTAATGGTAAACCTATTCCAGGTGTTCCACATACTGGTCCTTCTCGTTCTCCTACAAGTTATTTTTCTCCTGCCAGACCTTATTCTGCCGAGGCTTCACGTCGTGAGAGGTCTAGGTCTCCTCCTGCCATTCGTTCTTCTGTCCGCATATATGGACTTACAATTGAAGAACTTAGATCTTTTCGGCTTATTCCCAACACAAATCCGAACCGGCAATTCGAAATTCGAGGATATAATTTTCCTCGCGATTAACCGATTCACATGCGAGAAAGATATAATGCCCGACTGCCAATGCCAACCGAAAAACAAACTATATTATCAACGTCCAATGGTGACGTCTTTGCAATAGTAGAGCAAAATAATACAATTCTTCGTGGAATATTTACATCAGGAAACAAGGGCCAAAAACTGGCAAAAATAAACATGAATGAGGTGAGGTTACAGAGATGACCCAAGAAGAAATCAACGAATCTCCCCTAAACAAAAAGAATCCAATCTCTAAGAATTTCCAAACAATAAGAGTAGGCGATTTTCGTCCACACATTAATTTAGTTTTCAAATAAATGTACAATTAAAATATAATGTGAACATTTTATAACCTTCTAAATATTTTTCTTGCTCAGCGGCGATTGCACCCCGACACTTCTTAAACAAGTTTTTATTTTAATTTGGAAAGTAAATCAGGTTGGAGGAAAAACCTAATTTTCAAAAATTCTTGTCTCTTCCCTAATTTGTTCTTAACCAATTTTTTAACCATTAATATTAAATAATTACCATTTTAATCAGGTAACATATAAGCAAAGATGAGAAGCCAACATTACTCTATTTTTAGTTTGGATTGTATTCTTTAGAATATCCTTTCATTTTGGTAGAGAAAAATAATCATTTTGGTTGAGGATTCAACTACAAGTTATGAATTTTTAAATGGATTTAGTCGGTTTAAAAATAGCTTTTTAAACATATTTTTCAGTTGAAAATTCATCTTCCTCACTAAAAATTGAGATTAAAGATTTTTGAAATTCTATTTTCTGTGATGTTCTTCTACTAATTGGGTAGAAAATTAAACCTAATTGCTGATCATTTGAACTATTTGGTTAAATATTCATGTATATTGTTAGAAATTTATCTTTTGGTAAAAATTAATTTTCTTTGTTAAAAATTCATCTATTTCGTAAATAAATTAAATTCTCTTGGTACTAATATTTTTAGTAAAACATACAAATGTTTTATTAAAAATTCAACTGTCTTCAAAAAATTCGCCATTTGGGCTTGAAAATTCAACTATTTGATTGAAAATGCAACAAATAGATTTTTTCGATAAGATTGGTCTTTAATGTATCGACACAAATTAAAAATTTTTGCTTTGTCACAGAGGTGTCACGTGTTAAAAAAACCTTTACGACGCCCCCCCCCCTGTGACACCTTTTGGCGTTAGGGTAAGCCCCACCCCCTGAAAAATGTCACGTAATCTTTATATTTTAGAAGCTGCCAAAGTGTTTAGGGGATAGTTAACATATTCTGAAATTTGTCAGAACTTTTCTCCATTTTATGTTTAATGTAAAAAATTTAATATTGCAAGGGAAAATTATATTCATATTAGAGCTGTTAATTGTATCTTATGGCAATAAATAATTTTTATTTACCAAGAATGTCTTTATATTGTTACATATTCTACTATAATATTGAATATAAAAAACTATTCTTGTACTGAAAATACGCATTCCCATACAAGATTTGCAAAATAGTATAACGTACCTCCTGTTGTTTCTTTCATAACAATATAGTGCATTTTCTAAACAATTTTATTTATTTAGAACTTGAAACATTTTTACCTCTTTTTTACCTTAAAAATTTTGTTTAAGGTTCTCAAATATGCAGGAAAAATTTGTGAATGGAAAAATGAAAACTCCAAGTGTTATGAATTTTTATAATCCGTCGCGCACATTGCAGCGAGCGAGCTAACACTAGAAAGTTGCACTTGGAGCTAAAACTTCAAGTAACACTTGGAGTTATCATTTCTCTATTCTCAATTTTTTCCTGCATATTTGAGAATATTTAACAAAAATTTTAAGTAAAACAAAGGGGGAATATATTTCAAGTTCTAAATAAATAAAATTGTTTCTAAAAATTCACTATATTATTATAAAACCAAACAACAGGGGGTATGTTATACTAATTTGAAAAGCTTGAGGGTCAAAACTTTTTTTTACAGTAAGCGATTAAAAAAAATGATTTTTCCTGATAACCAAATTTTGAAAAATCATATCTCGAGATTTTCGAGTATCACATTGACAAAAAAATTAATACGTGTCTATTATTTTTGAACACAAAATGCGAAAAAAAATGTTTCGTAGAAAAAAAAGTTTTGATTCAATTTATATAGTTAGGATATATATATCAGGCCGGAGCTCAAAATAACAAATAATAGTACATTTATCGTTATTCTGGTACAAAATTAATTTTTTCATACGTAAAAAGCGTCCTTAAATTAGTATTGACAACTATAATTACACTTTGTAAAACAATGTAGTATTAAAAAATCGGAATAGATAGTGAATTGCCATTGCAGGAATTTGTATTTATAACTATAATTACCCTGCGGAAGTTATGCAGCAATAAAAAAAATCGAATACATTGTAAATTGTTACACAGTGTAAATAAATTATTTAAAACTATAATTTTTTCTTCTATTTAAGACTGAATTTAGCAAATATTTTAGTTTAATATAATTAAAAAATATTTATGAATCAATGTATATGTACGCAAGTTGCAAGTTGTAGAAAAATAATTAAATACATAACATCTGCTGATTCGAACTTAAAAATAGAACAATTCAAAAATATTTGTCAATGAAAAACTAAAATATGTGCAAACCGTAGTTTTAAATAGTCCATGGTAATAACTTTATTTATAATTTAATTTGTTTAATTTATAATGTTTAAAATTTCTTTTATTGCTTCGTTTTTAGGAGCAAAATTATAGGTTTAAATACTAACTTGCGGATGCTATTTTTTACGATTTTTTTCATTTATCTAAAAATGATAAAATCAGAAAATTTCAAAGCACAACTTTTGTACCTCTTGTTAGTTTAATTAATCTACTATGCTTTGTTTTAAACTTCGTACAGATATTTAAACGTTAGTTTTATAATTAGTATTGTTTTAAAATTTGTGCCAAAATCCGTGTTGGAAGAAAAGCAGGAAGCTGAGAAAGACAATCCATCCTCTTTTTGTAGGAAATCCCTCGTTAGTGGATCAGCTAAATAAACTTTTAAGGGACCATCTGAATGATCTAACGGTACAATTTCCCTCTCCGGTTACTTTGATCAATTAGATTGACGGGATAAGATGAATTTTTCACAGGAAAGTTCATTTTCAATAACGGAAGGTGATTTTTAAACAAAATAGAGGATTTTTTTTTTAATAGATGAAATTTCTATTTGATAATTAAATTTTTAAGTTAGAAAGAAAAAAATTAAAGAGCTACATTTTCAAATAAAAAATTAATTTTAAACACAAAAAAACGGAAATTCCGAGAAAATAGTTAGATTTTTTAAATAAATAATTTGATTTTTAATTAAATAGATTAATTTTTTGCAAAAAATATGCAGTTTCAACAAAGAAGTAAATTTGTACAAAAATGGTTTTCTTAAAGTTTCATTCATAGAAGGCTTATCTTCAACAGAACATTTGAATTTTTAAGAAAAAAGTTGATGCGTGATAAAGTAGTTCGATTTTTAACTCAAATGATAAATCTTTAAGCTGAAAAAGGATTTTTTTACAAAGTGGTTGAACTTTAAACCAAGTAGTTGACTTTCTAACCTCAAAATATGAATTTTCAATCGAACATGTATTTGTTAATATTTTCACAACAAGATTTAATTTTTAATTAAAACAGTTACATTTAACCAAAAACAGGAATTTTCATCAAAATAGTTAATTCCCAAACACAACAGAATAATTTTTAACCAAGCATTTGTATTCTTTATCCGATCAATTACACATGACCAGAGAGATCGTAAAAGCTCCGGGATTATGGAAAGATTGTTATGAACAAATTCAGATTCGGTAATTTTGCAAAACAAGCTAAGAGAACGCGGTATAATAGTTAGCAGATTGGCTGAAATTCGACGTTAAATCGAAGTGGCAAGAAGCAGTGTTCGAGTGCCGACACCAAATTAGAGTGCTTTCGGAACCCGGAGGATGAGCATCATAGCCATCGGTAAGCTCCTTTGCTACTTTGATGGAAGTAGTGGGGTGTTCGAAGGCTGCTAAAGGCAAGTAAAGCATTTGAAATCGACATATGGGCTCGAAGATGACGCGACGAGGGTGCTCATTGGTTTAAAATTAAAGGGTAAGGTCCTAATGTGGTTCCACTTGAAACCAGAGCACATCGATATGACTAAAGGTCAGCCTATGAATGAGATTAAAATAATGTTCTAGAATTGACTATTATATTAAAGGAATCCCAAAAATTATATTGCGCATCCAAGCACACATCGAGAAGTTCAAAAGCGCTTAAGGACTTCTTGTAACTTTCGAGAAGGCAGATAATAAAGTTGTGGTGGCAGAGTCAATCGAAGACTTGCAAAGAATTTTGAATAAACTGAATGGTAGCATGAAGAGCATGTGCTTAAAAATTAATGTAAATAAAACAAAAACTATGGTGTGCGAAGGAGAGAGTGAGAAAAGAATATGCAACAATGTATTAAATGATGACAGAATTAAACAAGTTGTTAAATTCGTATTTCCATTCGTACGCGTAAAACAAAAGATCTTGGTCACTAAAGAACTCAAGTGGGGAACCTCACAGGACGACTTTGTTAAGATCTTTACTTAGGGTGATAGCTAGAGAGAATGATCAACAACCTAAGTCGGAACAGTGTTGCGAAATGAACGTGTTATTTGAATAAATAACACGAGAATTTTATATCAATCTACAAATTCTATAAACCCTTTCTCATACTACTCACGCGTGCCCCGAAAGGAAAACGGCTTAATGGTGTACTGACAATAAAAAAACTATTCCATTTTTGTTTGATAGCTAATATTTTGTTACAAAGTCCTCTTTTAAAAAAACTGTTTGGTTAAATTATTATTAACTTTAACATGTCTCGTTGAGAATTATTTTGGTTTGGTTAAAAATCTATTAATCAGTGTAACATTTAATTACTTTGTAAAAAAAATATTTTTTTTTCCATGTGGATTAATCATTTTTGTTGAAAATTCAACTATTTGGTATGAATTAAATTTTTTTTATATAAAATTGAACTGTTTTTGTTTAGAAAATTAATATTTTTAGCTTGAAAGTTTAGTTTTTTGGATTTGAAATCTCATATTTTTGATTAAAAATTTGAATATGATTGTAAAAAATTAAACTATTTTATTAATAATTTAATTACAAAAATCAAACTTCTTATTTTTTGTGAATAATAATTATTTGTTTATCTGAAAATTTAACTATTCTATTTTTGGTTTAGTTTGTATTCGTTAGAAAATTCGTCGGTGCCGGTCGGGGACCGTACTTAAATTACGTAACAGCTTAAAGGGGGGGGGGGGGTGACACTCTTTGTAAATTTTTTACAGTTTAATTGTTAAAGAGGGGCTGGGGCGGGTCTGGAGACAGTCGAAAAAGCGTTACGTAATTTAAGTATGGCCTCTGGAGAAAAAATTATCCATGTTCAGTTGGATTTAACTGGTTTAACATTTTTTTAAAGTTAAAAAATAGTTTTTTGAACTGCAGTTTGTTAATTGAAAATTCATCTTCATGATTAAAAACTTAGCTTAAAGTATGTTCAAATTCAAATTTCTCTCTAATGGCTAGTTTGGATTCGGGTGTATAATGATGCGCCCAAGTTTCGTTGCAGGCCACTATGCGATCTAGAAATGCAACTCCCTCTTCTGCAAACCATTCTGAATGCGTCTGACATACCTTAAAACGTCTCAACTTTTGTTTTGCTGTCAAAAGGCGAGGCACCCACCTGGCGCACACTTTATGATACTCTAGGTCCTTTGGGATGATTTGCTGGCAGCTCACATAAATTATTCTGATCTGTACTCGAACGGTGACTCTAGGATACTGAGCGACCTATCAGATTATGCAGCCTTATTCTTGCGTGTGAGGCTCTACAAGGAGACACGAAGCCCTTTGCTAGCTTCTCGTGGAAAAAATAATGATAACACAAAACATAGTTGTAGTAAGTACGGATCAAAACAATCAAACAGGCACACGAAAAAAAGTCTGGGTAAAAGGGGGTACCAGTCATTGTAGAACCAATACCGTTCACGTCGGATAGAACTCAATCGGTTCGAAAACAAAACTAAAGCAGTTCAATTTTTTTGCGGTCCCGCCCGATTGGGACAGTCAACGCGCGACGCCCGAGTATTGAGAAAAAATTGGTTCTCCACATGTGGAGCAGAGCACTCCAACACAGAGAGCGCGTGGTTCGATGCTGATATGCCAGTCGTTCAGAAGTCTGGGTCTCAATAACTCGCATGTCGCTTGTTCACTAGCCGAATCAAGAGGGACCATGGAGAATTGAACTACCGTAGCTCTATTCTTGAACCGATAGAGGTTCAGTCCACGTGGAAAACATTGGCTTCACATTTCACAGTTACCCTAGAGTTGGGGGAGCCAATTAAGACGAAGTCAATGCCATGGAATGGAGGATTTTCGAAACTTTTCAGTGAACTTAAGATGAATGTATCAACTCATCACAAAGATAGGCTGAGCAAGACAGTACCGCTATGAATTTCAGAATTCGCTGAAAAAAGACTCAAAGAACATGAATAGCTTCAAGGAGCTGTGCGATGCCCTCATAACAACACCTGAGAAAGAATGTCCGTTGATTACTACCTAGGAGGTGAAAAAAGTATTCAGAGGCATAAAGAACTATTCCGCTTTGGGATCAGATGGTATCAAGACGCATTTCCACCTCATATCTAACGTCTAAAAGGCTTATTTCGCCGTAGTTTGTGGTAGGAACACAGCACTTGTGCCAAAGATAGACAATTTAGCTGAACGAAGAATTAAAGGCCAATCACTTGTCAGAACACACTGTATAAGTTGTTCACAGCTATCCTAAATGATAGGATTGTTCGGACAATTGGACCTGCGTAGCAAGAAATGTACAAATAATGAGGAACAAAGAAAGGCGTAGCAGTATATCAAGAGAAACTGATTAATGGAAAGCTTTCGATTCAACCTCGCATAGACTTATCATATGTCTTTTGGAGAGCTTAAAGGTTTCTCTGCATTTCGTGAGGTGCATAGAGAGATTGATCCCGTTAAAGAAAACCGGATTTACTATCTCCGCTAGAAAACATCGTGTGACAACTAACAACGTCACTTTTCGGAAAGATGTTTTTAAGGGCAGCACCATGAGCCCACTTCGCTTTTGCCTCACACTATTACCACTATCCCTCACACTTCGTCAATCCGAAGCGTAATTTTGCGGGCCACCCGGAAATCGAAAACATAAGGTAATTCATTTATTTTATATCGATTATTTCAAGATCTATGCTAGAAAATAAAGAATGGATTTGAAATAGAAAAATTTGCCAAGGTTTATTTGGATTGCGAAAAACTTACTGGCATTCCCGAACACCTTCGAGCTGGAGAGACCTACACATATCTGGGCGTGCCTAGGAATATTTTCGAAGCAGATACAAACGTTTTACCCTGTAGATTTGGTTTTCATAACTCTCGGCGAGGAACAAAGTATCTGCAAGAAACATGCTTGCCATCCCGGTAGTACTCTATTAATTAAAGTGGCTCTATGGACGAAGGACGAGCTCAGAATCCTTGTGATCGAGATACCAATGGTTTTACACATTAGCTTGTAATTGTCGCACAAGGAACAATTTCACCTTCCTGAGGGGAGTCTTTCAGGGCGACACCATGCGTCCTCTGTGTTTTTGAAGCACACTTCAGCCACCATCCCTCTTTCTACAAATTCTTCTGTATACCTCCGTGGCGACACTAATCATTGTGAGCATAAAATAACTCATGTGTTTTATGCGGATGGCCTAAAGATCTATGCGTCTGGTAAAAGCAAACTTCAGAGTGCTTGAAGTATTGACAGCAAGTACACAGGAATGATTGGGATGGCCTTTGTATTAGACAAGTGTTCTACAATTCATCTAAAGAAAGACAAGGTTTTCCCAATCGCCCTGAACTTGTAGATATTAGTGTTATTAGACATTTTGACATTGGAGAGACCTATAATTACATGGGCGTGCTTTAAAGACGCATTTAGGACTTAACAGTCTCGGTTTTACTTTACTCGTTTTGGCCATGCATAAGAGCTTATATATGAATTCGTCCATTCCGCGATTAAACATCTCACGCCGTAAAGGCGGGCGCGGACTGCTGAGTGTCCAATGTTCTTATAACCGAATTGTTCTGATTACTACTTACATCTTTGCAAATGGCAGAGATCTGCTCTTGCAAATTGTCAGGAAACGCAGGACGATTAGCAAAGGAGCGTTTCTTTAACAAATCCGCAGGGCAGGCGACCGAGAACCTCTGCCTGAATTTTAACATCAGAAGTAAGGAAAGTACATTGCTCCATCTATATGTTTCACTTCTAATTGTTGAAGTAAAGAAAGCAGATGTTGACAAATTTCTCCAACAGTTACTTGCAAAAAATGCCGTCTTCGTTGCACACTATAGGCCTGAGATCGTTCTCCAGGCATTCGAAAATCGAACTATATTTGTAATCGATTCTCGGATCCAGCCGAATGTAACATCCTGCCAAGGAGAAGGAAAAAGGGCTGAGGTATCAGAATATAACAAGAAGGCGCAACGACGGTACCCAAAATATTTGTTCAAGTAATTGTCCTTGTCCCAAAAAAATACTAAGGCACTTGTGAGATGGATGCAGAAAGCTGTCATCCTTGGGACGCATCGCGTCCTCAAGAAACATGAAAGGTTCGCCGGCCTTTTATGTGATTTCACCTTGCCCTGTAACCACCCATCTTACGGCCGTGAGACGCGGCCATAGATGTGAATTAACGCGGTTCCACTGGCGCCTGATGTCATTTTTAGATGACGGCTGCTCCCAGTGGGTCCCTTTGGTGATTTTTTAACACTTTTTTTAAATTATATATATTGTAACTAGTGGCTTTTAGCTAAAGTTATCTGTGTGAAGAAATGCTATTGTTTTCGAATAAATTTTATTATTAAATGGGCTTTTGCACAGAGGAAGAATAAGATTTCAGTTCGCTCTTAATACATTTATTCAGAAACTCTAGATAAACCTCAATACATTTAAATTCGATGATCGATTCGTAAATAAAGTTTTTTGCATGCTCTAAGATAAACTAAAATCTTACTATAACCTATAACTTATAATCTTACTTGGATCTTCTAGATCAATGCTTTTTCAGATCATTTATTTTTAAATAATATTTAAATTCTCATTAAAGGCTTTCCTATATCGAGTATTTTTCGATATAATTCAATTTTAAAATTAGGCTATCGCCTTAAAGGTTAATTAACCTAGTTACAGTCTCTCATAGAGTAAAGACCCGAATATGTCAGTTTATTTATTGCTACCCTAAATATTCAAATCTTTGGCATTCAGCATCGCAGGAAATAAAACTCAAGAGGTGTGAAAATGATAATGATGATCTCTAAATGTCACGCTGACGACCTACAATAACTTCGCGTTAAACTAAAGACAGCCTGAGTAGAATACGCTCTTCTCACTACAGGTGCTCGCCTACCTGCATCGCAAAGGACAGGACGAGGGATTAGGAAAAGCAAAAAAAAAAGTGTAAATCTGGATATTTCCAGTATTGAAAAGAAACTCTCTTTCTAAGATCAATTTTTATTTGCGTTTGTTTATTACCCTTGGTATAAGAAAATATTCTCAAGTTTACTTCGAAATTTAGCCTCTTTCTTATCTTATCGCTCATAGAAAATATTCTATGTCAAGATCCCGAAGGTTAGTTGAAACTTTGCCCAGATTTTGCGAGCAGTAAACTTGATAAGATAGCGCCCATGGAACCGGATTTATATGGTACACGTGCTTCCGCTCCAGGGATCTTTTCTTTTTTAAGAAATCTTTTAAACTTAGGATTTTAAGCCCAAGAACTCGAACCCAAGGTTCGATTTTCGGTCGCGCTGCTCTATTTATGAACCAATCCCCATCCGCGGGCCTCGCAGCTCCACTATTAGAAGACTTTATTAAAACTGAATTATGTTAATTAAATATTTTTCAACCTAATTAGTATATTAATAATTAACACTCTTGAGTTGCCCTCTTATGATGCAACGTTTGCCTGTCCCTTCGATTCGGTGCATAGGGTGGCGTATGCGGGGGCTGTATTTTGTAACCCGCCAGTTACTATATATAGATATACAATTTTATAGAGAAAATAAAGGAACGACATCTTTCAGGATACATGTAACTGATAATAGCAATTGTTCAAAATTAAGTGTCTAAAAAATCCCTAATTTAAGTGTTTTTGGAGCATCCTGAAACTAAATTTAAAGTATGAAATGATACCAATGTAAAATTACCCATCATATTGGGGTTTTGGAAGAAATGTCAAAATTACAAAACATAACTTCTTAATCTGATTGACACACATCTACAAGTTTCGAAACGTCAAATTATGTCTAATCATCAGTATATATTAAAAGTCGTTAGGCACTGTGCTTAAATTACGTAACAGATAAATGGGGGGAGGGGTCGATACATTTTGTTACAAATTGTTACGGAAGGGGGGCTCCTTCAATCATGTACGTAATTTTTGCAAATTGGCAAAGACTTTCACCTGATCATTATCTTTTCAGTTATAAATTTTATTATTGGTTCGAAAATTCAACAATTTTCCCAAAGACATTCCCTTTGGTTACAAATTCAACTGTTTTGTAAAAATTCGTCTTTTTGCATGATAAATTTTACACTATTCAAATTCATGTTTTATTGCTGATAAGTCAACTCAAATCTTTTTTGGATGAAGCATATTTTTTTCTGAAAATTGGTCTTTTGGATTTAAGAATGTATCTTTTTTAGTAGATATATTTCATTTTTCTTGGCAAAAAATGCAACTGTTTGATTAAAAATTCAATAAAGTTGTTAAAAAAGAATACTTTTTGGTTAAAAATTCAATTATATAATAGAAAACTAAATTATTGTTTACAATTCTTTTGGTGTACGAAAGTGAACTCGAATCTTCTTTGGATGAAAATTTAACTAATTTTTGAAAGTTTTTATTCCATAATTCATCTGTTTTAGAATTAATTTCATCTTTCTTGAATAAAATGCAACTGTTCGTTTGAGAATTAAACTCCTTTTCGAAAGTCTGCCTTTTGATTATAAAATTCATTTGCATTAGCAGAAATTACACCTTTTTTGGATAAAAATGCAACTGTCTGGTTGAAAATTGAACAATTTCGAAGAAAATTTAGTTTATATTTATATTTAAAATTCTGCCGTTAAGAAGAGAACTAAAATCCTTTGTGGATAAAAATGCAACTATTTTTATAAAATTTTAATATTTCATTTTTAATTAAGAATTCATCTGTTTAAAGAGAAATTTCATTTTTCATGGATATAAATGCAAATATTTGATTGAAAATTAAACTTTAAAAAGAAATTTCGTCGTTTTTTATTAAAAAATCCTCGGTTTTAGTACACATTTGATTTTCCATGGATAAAAATGCAACTATTTGTTAAAGAATTCAACACAATTTTTTACAAGTCATCTTTTTTCGTTGAAAAATTCATATTTTAATCTTGAAAAATCCAGTAGGATCTTTTTTCAATCAAAATTTCTAATATTTAAAAAGTTTTATTTTAAATCAAAATTCATCTATTTTAAAAGAAACTCTATCTGTTTTGGAAAAAATGCATGTGCTTGGTATAGATTTCATTTATTTTGTTAAAAAGTCATCCTTTTTAGTTAAAAGTTTGTCGATTTTTATTACAAATTCGATTTATTACGTAGAGGTTTATTTCTTGTTTAAAAATTCATATTTTGATATTAAAAAATCATTTGAAATCTTTTTAATCTTTTGCTTTTTAAAGATTTGGGTGAATCAGTTTGTCAAGAAATTATTTTTTTGTTAAAGGTTTATATTTTTAGTTCAAAATTCATCTCTTTAATTGAACTTTTAACTGTTTAGTATAAAAGCCTATTTTTAAGATTGATCTTTTTGAGTTAAAGATTTTCCATTTTTTGGTATAAATTTTGTTTTAGTTAGGTAAAAATGCATCAGTTTCGTGAAAAATTACTTTTTTGCGGAAAAGTCATATTTTTGTTTGAAAATTTAATTTTTGTAGAGAAAATTCGTTTTTTAGCTGGAAGGTTCAACCATTTTTAAATACTTTTATTTATTTCATAAGTGAAAAATTTTTATTTGTCGAAAATTCGTCTTTTTGGTTTTAAATTTCTTTTTTTTAAAATAAATTTCATCTTTTTGATTGAAATATAAACTATGATACTTTTTTCTGGGCATTTATGTTTTTAGTTCTAAAATTCAAGTATTTTTTCAAAAGCCATTTTTAGAGTAGAAAAGACTTATTTTGTTTAAAGTAAATTAGGAAATTCCAAAATTTAAAATTTGTACTACAAATAACTGCTTTCTTCATTTTATAAAAGATTCTATGTTAAAAGTATTATAAGAGTAAAAGAAAAGTATTTAAATGTTAATAATAAACGAAAATGAAAAATCACGAACAGTAATAGTGGGGGAGGGTTAAAATATTTTGTTACGTGTTTTAACACGGAGATGAGGGTTCTTAGAGAGGGCATTTATACACGATCCCTTATCATGATTCAACAAAAAATTAATGGTTTGGAAGTTGTCATTGGTTCTTGACGCCACTTTCATCTATATTATATTCTCAGACGTGAATAACATAATGAATTTAACATCACATTCAACAAAATTATTATTATTATTATTATACACTATTGAGCTGTTTCCCTTTCGGGGTAGGCGTGACTCACTTGTGTTATTTATTTAAATAACACGTTCATTCCGCAACACTGCTCCGACCCAGGGTGCTGATCAATCTTTCTAGCAATCACCTCAAGTGAAGACCCTCACAAAGTCGTCA
>JAAAKG020060279.1:0-15730 GCA_010014905.2 Druon quercuslanigerum | reverse complement strand
TAGGTCAACTTTGTTTTTTTAAATGAAAACCCCTTTTTTGCATCTGCAGTCGATAGAGCGGAAAAATCTACGTTCAGCTACGTACCCAAATCATAGGTCAATTGTAACGTTCAAGGTCAGTTAGAGGTTATTTGAAATTAAGATGGTTCCTGTCCAAAATGTCGAAGGCATTTTTTGTTATAGTTGCATTATATATTTTTTACAATAGTTTTAACGGAGCGATCCCGGTATATATCATCAGTCACGAAAGAATTTTTATAATGCAATCAAGTGATCTGATGAGAGCAGTGTGCCCCGAGCTATTGTACAATGCCTGGCTTACTACATCATTGACGGACTGGGTTGCAGTCAAGTACACGGTGGAGGGACCTACAGCTTAAGGTGGGTTCCGATCCACCAGAACCTCGGTGAAGGTACATCGAAAAACAGCGGTATCGGCTCAGGGGTCGAACCCCGGATGTAAATAATTTCAGTAAATAACAAAAAATTATTTTTGTTAATTCTTAATTATCAAGGGGCTCATCATTTGAAGTTTCAGTTTGAGAGGTTAAAAAGAGTTTTATAGTATTTCAACATATTTAAAAAGATTTCAAGTGATTCCAAATAATTTCTAGAGAATGTAAAGATTTGTAACATTTTTGAAATATTTGCATGCAATATATATAAGTCTTAATCGAACTAAGTAGATTTAAAGAAATTTCAAAGTGATTTCAAAAGATTCGACCGTGTTTTAAACCAGTTAAAAATATTTCGCTACATGTCACGAAATCTTCTGTGTGTGTTAATGATTTCAAACAAAATTAAGGGTTTGGAAAGTACTTTAAAAGATTTTAAGAATTTCCGAAGTATTTAAAAACATTTCAAGCGATTTAACTGCACATCCAAAAGTATCAAAAATAATTGAAAAAATAATTTAAATAATTTTAAAAAATACATATTCCAGGGAAATGAAAAATATTTTAGCGGGCTTATAACGATTTCCAAGAATTTTAGCAGGTAATTAAAATTATTGGAAATTTTAAATGATTTTAAATAATTTGTGACATTTTACGGGCTTCCAAAATATTTTAATCAAATATGAAGGATATAAAATTTTTGTGGGGACCATTAAAATATCCCGAAAAATAAAGCTGTCAATACTGCAAAGTTTAAAAAAAATATTGAAAATAGGAATTTCCGTAAATATTCAATTTTCGAATAACGAAAATCTCGAATTTTATCAACAAAAATTTGTTTTTAAATGAAGTGAATGACAACATAAACAATATATTACTAAATGAAAACATGGATAAATGTATTGTTTATTTTTCAATTAAGAATTTTAAATAAAAGCATTGCTTAATTTATAGTTTATTTCTTTATTGTGAATTTTAAATCATAGATTTTTCTTTATGCCTTTCGGTCCACATAAATTAAAATAAAATTGACCCAAAAGAGATTTTTTTTCGTGCCTAAAATTTATTTTATTAAAAACTCACTTCTCAACCATTTAAATTTTAGAACGATTCCCATCTTTTTAAAAAGGTTTTAACCTAAATAATTATATTTTTTACTATTAATAATATTAAAGAGAACAATCATGATACATAATTTCCAAAGAAATCTTTCTTTATGTTATTCAGATGTCTTTTGTTTTTCACTTTTCGCCATTAAACTGACTTTTGATTAATTCAAGCTTCTAAGACTCAGATCAAAATTTGTATTAATCTACGTAATTATTATTCAAGATTGTTCTCTTCAATATTACTTATTGTAAAAATATAATTATCAGGGTTTAAAGCGTTTGAAAAAGATACTTATTGTACCGAAACGTTAATTATTGAGAAAGAAGTTTTTAATATAATAAAATATGAGTTCGAAAAAAGTGTTTTTGGATCAATTTTATTTGTTTGTTCTGAAACTGTTAGAAATAAATAAAAATTATAATTTAAAATGAATTAATATTGTCGGTTGAAAAAAGGGTTTATTTAGTTTCAAATCATTACACTATATTCTTTTATTATTGGAAAAAATGTGAATTGTTCAGATTCGAAAATTTGAATATTCAGAAATTTTCCTCGGTTGGAAAAAGCAGTTTTTCAAAGTATTTGAACTTATTTAAAGGAATTTAATAAAGTTCGATAGACATTTATTGGATTTCATGAGCTTCCAGAAGATTTTAAGCCATTTCCGGAAATATTGAAAGGTTGAATATGTTTCAAAAGATTTCCAGAGTGGTCAAATTCTCATTTAATACTAAGGCATACCTATTTTAAAGAGAAGAAATATTTATTTGAATTGTTTTTACAAGGTTTGTGGTCAGTGATTCATTATTAAATATTTATGAAATATTGTACTTATTGAAGTATTACTACTTATAAGTAAAGTGCCTAATTAGATATAGTTAAAAATGCTTATTTTTAAATAATTCATCCCTTTTCTGTGCAATACTTCTAAAGGTACTAAAAAAGTCTTTGAAAAATTCAAAGGAATATAAATCTTAAAATAAATACTAAATTTCTAAACCTCTGACAATGTATCTCTTGTCTAAATTTAAGCAATTGCCTGCATCAAGTTAAAAGAGCGGACACACAAACATCAATGAAGAAAAATCACCCGGGGGAATAAAGAAGTTCTATTATTAAAGACAAAGAGTTGCTAAGAGAGATTTTCTTAGGAAGTTTTCTTTCTAAAGGAAGGATGTTTAGTGGTGCTTCATATCCTCTTAAAGGCGACTTATCGCGCTTCAGAAAGTATGATGAATACGAATTACCACATTTCTCTGCAACTGCTGGAGAGAGAGAAATGACACTCGTGGTGGAACTACAATTGTAGAACAATGCCACACTCTACTTTGATTATTAACAAAGTTTTAATGCATTTAAAACTTTGATAATCAACAAGATAGCTACATAATTAAATTAAAGTTTTCGAAAAAAGAATTCTAGGAGATTTTTATAATAAATATTTTAGGAATTGATGTTTATTTATAAAACTGGACCATTTTTTTAGCTTGCCAACCAAGCTTCTAGGTCAGTACGTTTACTTGTGATTTAAACACTTTCTTCAGTTTCTTGTGCTCGTAAGAATTTTGAATATTTTTCCCGCTTAAGATCGTTTAATATGGGAAAAAATAGGTTTGCTATATCGCTACAATTTAACACAATCCTTTGTAGTTCTTTGACACCCATAACCACAACTGCTTGCAACTGCGTATTTCTTTCGGTAACGATAACTTATATTTATGTTTCCATTTAAAAAATACAGGAAACTATTTTTCATTTTCAGATACCGTTTCTGAATGTTAATAAAAATTGAGTAAATAACCTATAAAAGTTACTGAATTATGATTGCAGCAATCTAATTTCGTAAATTTCAGTTACTTTAGTATCCTAAATGTGTCGCAATTTCCTGATCATTTCTACATTATTTCTGCGACCAAACATAGGTCTGCCTTGAACATTATTTCTGAAAACAGCCGAAACCGGTTTGACCAACATTATTTTTGTGACTGGTCGGAGGGGTGCATTCCTGCCCCCATGTGACCTTGCAAAGGGGTTTGAGTAACATTATTTTTGTGAACTTCTCATCCCCATAGACATCGGAAAAGGGTAGGTAGCTTGATCAAAAAATTTTCTGTAGTCGGTCGAAGGGGTACATTCCCGCCCCCATAATATGCTGGGAAGCCTTTGACCAACATTAAATCTGTAATGGATCAGGGGTACCTTCTCGCGCCAACGAGACCTTTGAAAAGGGTAGGTCATTGATTAAAAAAATTTCTGTGACTGGTCGAAGGGCTGTCTTCCCGTCCTACGAGGCCTTGGAAAGATGAAGCGGGTTGACCAAAATTTGTTTGTGACTAATCAAAGGGGAGCCTTCCCTTGGAAGGCCAACTCTGAAAGTCTGAAATGAGCGGCAGAAAACTTTTCAGTCGGTACGGCATGGAGCTTTTTTGCCGGTACCAGGAGTCTATCCACTCCGAAACTTTCTTTTGTTCATATTCTTCTCCCCAAAAGTGTTTTAAATATAGTGGTATAATAAAACACTTCTTTTTTATAACTACTTGTCATTTTTTTAACAAAAAGGTTTCAAACAGATTCGTGCCTAAAATATTGTCATAAGAAACGGTATTTCATAAAATTAATATCGTTTATCTATCAAGAAATATATACCTTTTTTTGTACCTGTTAGCGAACAATCTTATCAAGACGATTTTTAGAACCCATGCAACTCAATATCTCAAAACCAAGTTTTTAGTTTTTGTTTAAACTGAGAAATTCACTTTTTATCTTATTCTGCAACCAAGCCTGTTCCAATTTCAGTTTTCTGTCACTTTGAAACTGTAAAGTTCCATATTCTATTTCTCGAACCTGCATATCCTTTTTAGTCAAAGTTTTTTGAAAAAAATTCACGTTTCTCTTATTTTATCGCTCAAATGCGAAATAAGTTAATAGAACCTAATAAGAAAATTCAACTATTCTTCGTTGAAAAATAATTATTTTTAATTTTTAAATCTTACATCATATTTTTTTGGTCAACGTTCACCTCTTTTGGTTAAAATTCTGTCAAATGGTTAAAGATTAAAATGTTTTGTTGAAAATTCGTTCTTGTATTCAATTAAAATTTAATTTTTCCTAAGTTTAAATTTACATTGCATGTTTTTGTTTATGGAATCAACTATTTTGTTGAAAATTTGTTTTTGTTTTAAATAAATAATTCATTTTTTTAATCGAAAACTTACCTTACCCTTTTTTGGCTAAAGGTTGATCGTTCTCAGATAAAAATTCAACTATTATTAAATTTTTTATTAAGAATTTACCCTTTTTGGTTACAAATTCAATATTTGTTAAAAATTTAGTCCACTTTATTTAGAAATTATTTTTATTGGTTGAAGATCCATCTCTTTAAGTGAAAATTCGTTTGATTCTTTGTATTTTCAAATAAATTTTTTAACTAAAATTTAATTACGTTCGATTTTTGCTTGAACAATAATCTTCTTTGGCTTAAACAGTAAATATTTTGCTTCAAAATGCAACTGCTTTCTAAAGAATTCGCCTTTCCGCTTCAAAGATTTGAGAAATCGGTGGATTTTTGTTCTTTTCTGAAATGAAAATATTTTCCCAGTTCAAAATTCAACTAAAATTAAAGCTTTTTTGGTGACGAAATGTTACATTTCTTGTTTAGATTTTATCTTTTTGGTTAAATTTGACAGATTTTGTTTTAAAATCAAAATATTGTTATGTTTATTACTATATGTTTTTTACGACATGTTTTTTACTATATGCATTGTATTTATTTATTTTTCAATTCAACTTGATTAAAGGTTGAACGTGATTGTTAAATTTTTTTTAATTCATCATTCTAGTTACATTTATTTTGTCAAAAAAATTTGTGAACAAAATAATTTAAACTAAAATAATGAATCATAACAAAATGACTTTTAAAATGAATTAATGAATTAATCTTCAAATTAATTTTTGAAGCAAATTTTTAATCCAGAATGACGAATATGTAACAAAACAGATATTTAACTTTTTTTTAAAATTCGTCTTTCTGGATTAAAAATTAAACTTTCTATTAAATGACCCCTACATTTTCAATAAATCAAGAGCTCCATTCACTCACTTTTTTCTGTACTGCACCTTTCCAGTATAGTAGAGTTGACTTACCTGCAACAAAATGAATATTTATAAATTTATTTAATATATTTTTATTTAACATACATGAAAAAATATATTTCAAAATTAAAAATTATTCTAGCTTTGTGTGATTCTTGCAACTTACAATTTCCACAATATCTTTTCTTATAGAAGTATTCAAATTTTACAGATTTTATAATAATTCTAAAGAACAATGTGTATTATTTTCTTCTACAGGGGAAGTTCGAAATAGAGAATTAATAAAAAAGATTGCCTTGATTTTTATGAGCAGCTGAGTTTACTCTGAAAACCCCAATAGTAGTAAATTCTTGTTCCCGAGATGCCTGAATTTTACGTGTTTATTATTTTTGCCAGTATCAACACTAAATTGAAAAAATTCATATTTTTCTACTGTGTAGAGATAACATGATGATATTTAAGGAAAAACAGCTATCCATCCCAACTGAAAATTTTCTAGAAAACGTTCTCGAGTTCGCAATATTCAATAATTGCATTTCAATCTGGCAAAATAAAGTCTTTTAAAAACGGCAGCTATACGAAATGCACGCATTTTTCTATCAAAACGGTTATTAATAACAAAAAATACTGTGTTTTTTTCAAAGTAAAAAGTATTGCTATTTGGAGTTATTTAATCAAGAGTTAAACAAAAATGACATGATAGTATGATTGTAAATAATTTTTTTGATGAGAAGTACAAAAATTTGTACGCTTAGTTGTTAATAAAGTATATGCACCAATATATAAAAACAATTTTTTTTTTTTTTTCCCTTTTGAATAACTCTTTTTTTGTTAGGAAGAAGTGCCCTGAGGAATTGTTAACCTTTTTTCGGCCAATTTTAGTGCAAATTCAATTGTTCATTACAGTAAATTTTTAAAATCTTTAAACATACAACAATATTAAAACAATTTATCTATGTGCAAACCACGTTTGAGAAGAGTTGGTTTTATAACATTACAATTTGGAGTTCTTAAAACGTTCTCAAGATTATTGTCTATCGATTATCATATACACTGTTAGAAATTTTTTGAAAATTCAGAAACATTAGAACACTAAAATAACTTAAATTGGCGAAATTAGTTTACTAAAAAGAAAATTCAGTAACTTTTATAGTAGATTTACTAAATTTGTATTGAAATTCAGAAACAAAGCGAGCAAAGCATGGTATTTGTGGTCATGGGCGACATTACACTGCAAAAGGGTTTGTTGAAGTATAACGATGCATTAAACCTAATTTTTTTGATATTAAATGATCTGAATTGCGAAAAGGTCTAAAAATTTGCACGAGAAAAAGAAAGTGAAAAATCTTTTGTAATCGTGAGTAAAAGCAAAGATATGGATGTTAGGTTCATAAGCCAATTATCTTTCCAATAAAATAGTTTTTAACTCGAGTCGAAATATAGGCCCTACTCTGAAGCACTTATGGGCACAAATTTCCAAATCTTCCATTCGAGGAGTCATAAATAGAGGCTTCGTTTTTTCTCCTAATTAAACGCTCCACATTATACCTTCCTGTAAAAATGAAATTGTTTTGCGAAAAATTAACAAAAGTAGAGCAAGACGAAGACATAGTGACATTTGCGTAATATTCCAAGTTATTTTGCATAATCATTTAACAAAAATGTCGTCCTAAGTGTTAAAAAAAATATATATCTCATTTATTAAATAAAAAAAGATACAACAAATTAATGGTTTTTTCATTCGTCAACAAATCTGATGTTTTATGCAACTCAAAATGAAAATTTCTATTTTTTGTTAAATAAAGATGTCAAATGTTATGTTATTATGTGCACAAAATTCCACAATGTACTTATTTCACTCAACTTTTGTCAATCTGTCTTATATCTTTTTTTATTTATAAAAATAGAATAAAGTTTTATTAGTTAGACTTAGTAATTATTATGATCAAAAAATATTTCACTATTATTCCCAGGGAGTTTGTTTTAATAACGAACGTCGGGAGGGAAGTATTACACCCGGATATTTCCCGTATTTCATAATTCGTTTGTTTTGTAATTTTTTAAAGTTCCCAATTAGAAAGCTTATAAATTTTAAAGTTTGAATGTCACTTGATACTACTTTATATGTTACTTTTTAATGATAAATTTATCATCTTTAAAATTTTTATACTTTTAATTTAAAATTATATGCTTTAAATGCGCTATTTTGAAAAATTATTTAATCTGATGGCTTGAAAGTAAAGTTTCTTCTTAAATTAACTTTTATATTAATCCTCGGAGGTTTTATATTAAAAATTTAACAATATTATTTTTGATTTTAAAACTAAAATTCAATTGGTTGAATTTTGGAAAGTTTAATTAGCAATTTAAAATTTATTTGTTTTTATGTGATTTTAATCTACTGCAAATAATTCAAATTTTAAAGGATTTGATTAAAAAAAATTTTAATATCACAATTTTGTTGAACAAAAATTTTGTCAGTTTAAAGTAAAGTTCTTAATGTCAAGTTATAATTTCGTTATGTAATAAAAATTTTAAATCATAGAATTTCAGAAGCTTTCACTTTGGAAGATTCAAAAGTTTGCAATTATATCGAATTCGTGGTCAGTTTGACCTCACCAGGTGAGAATCAAGGTCAATTGAAGATCAAAGTGAAGAAAATCATTGGATTGGATAAAACCTTTGGATCAGAGCAAAACCATTGGATTGGAAAAAACTTTTACTTTCAGAAGCTTTTGGGTTCACTAAATCCGAATCCTGTGTCATGTTGACCTCTTTAGATTAGACTCAAGATCAAGTGAAGGGGAAAATAAGAAACAACATTGAATCGGCGTTAACCGTTATTTAAATACCTTTTTGCTGTTTTTAAATGGAGAAAACTATGAATTTGAATTTATGGTGTCGAATTAGCCCCGGATTGGGATTCAGCGACCACAAAACGTTTAATATTAGAGGTCTTCTCCAATTCCATTGTTTCCTCAATTTCAACCATGGGATGACATTCGTATCGATCTGACGGTGAAAAAGTAACCTTTCATTTGGATCCAGCGATCCCAAAACAGTCTTAAATTAACGGTCTACGCTGGTTCAATAGTGTTTTCTCATTTTGACATTCACTTGACCTTGATACTGACCTGACGGTGTCAATCTGACTTCGTATTCGGATTCAGTGATCCCAGAATTGTGTGAAAGTAGGGGTTTTCTTCGATCCAAAGGTTTTTCCATTTTTACCTTAAATCGACCTTGATCCCAACCTGATGGGGTCAAACTGACGATAGATTCGGATTCAGCAACCTCAAAAACGTATGGACACGGTTCCGTTGATTTGTTAATTTTAATATAAATTTGAAATATATATTTGTCTTAATATATACATTATAGCAATACTAAATATCAAAGGATTCAATATTTTTATATTAACCTCATGCATGTTTTGTAACTATTTATATTGTCAGAACGAATATAGACAAATATTTTATATCAAATTTGGGAACAGTGAATAAGAAATTACTAAAATGTAATAGAATTGTCTGCAATGCGTGGCTAAAGCTTTATAGATTTACCATTGCTGAAATTGATGTTCCTGATTAGGAAAATTTAGAAACGGCTTCTGCATGAAGCTTCAGTAAAGCGTGTCAGAAAAGTCTTGCAGATATTTTTAACAGTGTGTAAAAATATCAGTTTTTTACGCTTAAATCGGAAACTTATAATTATTCTTCATTCAAGCCTTCTTATCCGGATCTACATCTTAATCACGTTTGAAGAAAGTTGGATACTTATAATAATGTTTAAGTGCTACAAAAAGTTTTCCAAAATATTAATGTATAAAATTACAAAAAATAAAACCAAGAAACCAACGACCAAATTTGGATAAACATCATAAAATGCTCCTTTTGTAATTTTAAAAAAGACAAAAATAAAAAAGAGGAAAGAAACATGAGAAGGCTACCAACCAATTCCCATTAGGTAGGATTTTAAATTGAATTTTAATCTAATTTAAGTTTCTTAAATTTTAATTCCAAATGATTATCTTTTCTCGATTATCTTATAAAATAATTGTTTCTTGGGAAATTTTGTTTAACGAACGGCCATTCCTACATGATTTTATACTATATCAATAAAAAGAGAGTGGTTGCGAAATTAGTGGTCGTTGAATTTCATTTAAAAAGATGGACTAGAAGACTGACATTTACCATTCACGGTTAGTGAAGATCGGATGGCTACGAATTGAGAATGAATCAGAGTTGGTAGTGGGTGGGTGGGTTGTCGATTCAAACAGAAAATACAAAAAGTAAATTAGCCAAACAGAACGGGCTGCCATTCGGTGGTTTGTCCCGCCACCCTGTGCCGCAGCGTCACGTGTGTCGGATCGTGCGGTGCTTGCGGTTCGTAGATTTTACGAACACCGGGTATATTATTACGCCGATGGGTGCGTATATGCGTCCTGGTCCACCCACGCATGGACCAATTCGGACCATATGCTGACCACGCTCAAAATCGAACGCGACCTCCTGGTACTATTTCGTATGATCGTAAATCGCGTTCTACCGCGTTGCTCGCTCCGCAGCAGTAATGAACTTCATGCAAATTCGAGATTAACTACTCAAGGAATCTTGCCAAGGAGTGGCAAATAAAAAAATCGCTTCAAAAATGCTCAATCACACCGTCTGCGATTTACCGAAGCAATCGTTTTTTGTTCAACTTGAGGATATCCCAGACTGTTAGAAATTTCAGTAGGAATTTTCAGAGTCGCGATTCTAAGGCTTTATGCAAAAACCATTTCTGAATTTTTCTAAACAAGAACTTTGGTGATTTTCAGTTACAGTAAATAAAAATTTCACGGGATTACAATTTTTTTTGGTTCAATATTTTTAAAGAAAATTGTAGATTTGAAAACCCAAATAAAATAAAAGCTTAAAAGCATTTATTTTCAAATGAGCCCAAGATGAGATTTTTTTATCAACTCTGAATATCTCGACATCTATGCATCATTAAAAAAATGTCTGTTTTTGCATGTAGACCAAGTATGTCTAAAGAAAAAATGTTTGAAAATTTGTATTTTTTATTTTACATCATTTTTGTTTTTAATTATAAATTAATATTGTCTAACTTTTATGCGCAAAAGAATATAGTAATAAGTTTGTTAACTATATTATCTTATGCATAAAAGTTAGAAAATATTAATTTAAAACATACAAAAGTGGTACAAATTAAAAATAATGTTTCCCAACATTATTTTTTCTTCACAGACATTTATTGTGTATGTAAAAAAAATTCTCTTTGGCGTTTCTTTCTATGATGCATAGATTCCGAGATATTTAGCGTCGACAAAGGTGTTTGTTTTTCCAAAAAGTTTCATCTTAGGCTAAAAAATTATACACGTTTTCAGAGCAAAAAAATCTTTAAGAAATCATTGTTTTTAAAAAAGCCATACGATTTGAAATGTATTGACTCAAACTATTTGTAATTCTCAGATACCGTTGCTAAGTGCTCGAGAAAATATTTTCAATTTACAATAAAAGATTCTCAACCACAATTTGCATAACTGCCATAAAAAAGCATGTTGAGAATTGGATCAAATTAAAATATGTTTTTCTTTTAAATATTAAATAAAGATTCCCTATAATTTCAAATAAATTTAGAACCTTCGCCGCTAAAGAAATATGTTATTGCAATGAAACATATGCAAAATAAGCTATGAAATTAAAAATCTTTCTTGACTACAATTTCTTTAAATTAACTGAATAACTATAACATCTACTACACTAGGATAGTCCAAAATCGACTTTAAATTTTTTGGTGATAGATCACCGCAATTTATTTATTTACCGAAAAAACTTCCCTATTTCTTTTATATTGACAAACATCAACCCTTCCCTTTTGGCTTTTGAAGTGAGCACAGGGTTTCATTTCCTTTTTAATTTTTTTAAAATCAAATATTATAAATTATTTTTGTTCTAATTGGAGATTCTTGCTACAATTATTATTTGTATAAACAAATTTGTTTCATCTCTTAATCGTGTTAAGATGTTATTTTGTAGGATAAATGATAGAGTTGTTGAAGTTCAAAAATAATAATGTTTTATAACATATTTGGTAGTTATTTAAACAATTTTCCCCTTGTAAGTCGTGAAGAGTTATTATTCACTAGAAGTAAAGTATTAACTAGAAGTAAATTTACAATATTTACAGGAGGAACTAAATCTTTAAACCAATAAAAACTATTTATGTAACTAGCCAATATCGTTAAAAAATATATTACATACTCTCTACATTAGTTAATAGTAGAAATAATTTCAGGAAATGAAAACTTATTGCGATTTAAATGGGGAACGGCTTACAAATTAAATTGTTTAAATAATTTCTAAACATTGTTTAAAATAAACGTTACTCTTCAATTTCGTTTACTGTGTAATTAATTCAAAAAAATAAGATTTTTTAACGATTAACAGGGCAAAATTGCTTAAACAATCCATAATTTTCTTAACTGTCGAAAAGTAGTTGTAAAATACCTGGAAACTTGTGACTTATCAAACGCAAATAGTAAGTAGCGAAAAAAAAATATTTTGCATTTTTATAGCATTTTCCGGTCACAATACAAGGGGGTTGGATGTATCAAAGCTAATGTTTATATTTTTGCGTTTTTACAGTAGACGCAGAATGTTTTTAAAAATCGAATTTTTTATTGTCACAAAACGAAGAAAGAATTTTCGAGAGAAAATAGTGCTAAATTGAATCCATAAGCTTGAATATAAAATATTATTAGGTTCCACGAAAATCTAGAGAATTTTTTTTTCATTTTAGGCGCATGTTTTATCAAATTTGAATAGCGATTAAAGATTCAATTTTTAATTTCAAAATAAAATGAGAAGCTACTTTTTAGCCGTAGAGATGCTAGACCGTTATAAAAAATTTTATCACACAATTTTTTTAGGTTTCGAGAAAATAGAGCCAGATAAGAAATCCAATAATTTTCAATCTAAAAAAATGATAATTTGATTTTTAGCTGTTGAGAAGCTAAATCGATACAGAAAAGTTTGGTCCCAAAATATTATTATGTTTGAATGTTTTTAACAAAGTTTGGATGCTCATAAAAATAATAATTTTTCAGTGAATACCATCAAATTTTCGGACGATATGTATAAAAATTGTAAGAAAAAAAATTTTAATGCGTCTTTGGAGTAGCCTATTCGACAATCGAATCTCATGTCCTAATGCAAATTTGTTACTTAACCTCAGGGGTAAAATTATTTTTTCATCGGTTGTATAGTAAATGCATGAAAAATAACAGAAAATTACAATCCTTTACAAAAAACCTTCTCGGCCACCTTCATTTACTCTTTGTAATCGAAAATTAAGTTGCTAAGAAAGCTTAAAGCTTAAATAATAAAAAACATTGTGGAAGTAATTTGTTTTCTCAAAGATTCGTTCAGAGAAATGTTTCACGGATTCTTGAATCACAGCTTGGAGTTAGTTTAAATAGAAAATTTATCCTGCATGGTGTACTTCCTGACCTCCTTTTCATAGAAAAAAAGAGGACGGCGGTTAAAGCAGTTAAAACGCGTACCTGGACTTAGCTCCTTAGCAGAAGAGTTTTAGGATTTTCTTAAGCCGGGCTTAATTAGGAATGAGGTTTTTACCAGAAAGGAAGAAATTAAGAAGTATAAAAAATGGGTTTCACTCTTTGCAAACGAGAAACTGCAAAGAAAATACCAGTAAAAGTCAGAAAGCAAAGTCAAAATCTGAGAATAATTTTCGTAAGTGATTTGAAAAATTATACTAAAATTGAATAATGTTTTGAAATAGTTTCCGTAAGCTTACTACAAAAATACAAAATGTTAATTAGGAGAGAAATTCTTTAAATACGATCACACTCCACCCCCTCATCGTGTTCACATTTTTTCTTCGATTTCATTCATATAAAACCTTAAATACATTACATTATGAAATAATTATATTATGTATAACTTAACAGGCCTTACAGTTCAAAATACTCTTAAAAGTTGAAAATGGAATGATTTTTCATGCAAATAAGACATTTTTTTAACGAAATAGTTCAAATTTCAACTCAAAAAGATAAATTTGATACCAAAAGAGATAAATTTTTTAAAAAGAATGATGATTCTTCAACCAAATATTTCTAGCTGTATAAGTTAAAAAATTAATTTTAGAAGAAACAGTTGCACTTATGACGAAATTGTATTATTTGCAAGACAGAAAATGAATTTTTCAATCAATAGATAAATTTTCTAATAAATAGTTAAATTTGCAACACACAAAAATTAATTTTAGACCAACTGGTCGAATTTTTAAACAAAGGAAATTGAATTTTCACCTTTAACAGGTATATTAGAAAAATAGTTGAATCTTGGAGCCGAAAAAACGAATTTTTTAGAAGGCAGCTCAAGTTTTATTTACAGGAAAGATGAATTTTCATCTAAGCACTTTTTTTACCATAAGAGATGAATATGCAGCCAAGAAGGATGCATTTTTCATTAGGAAAAACAATTATTAAGAAGGCAGTTTAAATAATAAAAAAGAATATTACTTTTTAACAAAATAGTTGAATTTTTAAACCACATAGATTAATTTTCAATAGCAACAAAAATAATTATCGACCAAAACGTTATATAGAGAACTAAATAGTGGAACTCTTAAGCCAAAAGGCTTGGATTCTTTAAACAATAAGGCGAATTTTTAACAAATTTATTGAATTTTCGACTGAAGAGACAACTTTTTGACAAACTGGTTGAATTATTGACAACATAATTAAATATTTAAAGAAATTGTTAAACTTTCAACTAAAATGATTAAACTTAAAAAAAATGAATTTTCAAAAAAGGAGTTCAAGTTTGAAGTAAGTAGTTACATTTTGAATTAAAAAATGTTAATATTGACTAAAAATATAATAGTTCATATTTCAGCAAAAAAATTATGTTACTCTAAGTCAAAATAGTAGATTTTAATTCAAATTAATAAATTCCAATGAAAAATGTAACAGTTTGATATTTCAAGCAAAATAAATTTTAAATTGAAGTAAGTAACTGTTCAATTAAAACCAAAAAGACGAATTTTTAACAATGTTGCTGATTCCTGTATTATCACAAAATTATTTTCAACCTGGCAATTGCACGATTAAAAAAAAAAGACAGAAAAAAATTTTAATTAAATAGTAGAATTCTCTTCCCGATTGATAGGACTTTTAATCTTAAGAAAGAAATGTTAAAAAATGGTCGTATTTCAAGTTATAAAAAAATGTTTTAAAAACAACATAATTTCGACGAAATAACTAATTCATTAACCAATAAAATAATTTTTTAACAAAGTTTTTTAATTTCCAACAAAGTATCTCTATTTTTAACGAGAAAATATTAATTAAAAATTAAAAATTCAATGCTTGAATTTTCAATAAAAAACGGTATATTTTTAGTGGATAGTGTGTTTGTTGCATTATTTATTAGCACACTTAATCTTAAAATAAAAAAAGGTTGTAAAAAATGGCTAAATTTTAAGCCGAATAGTAAAATTTTTAGCCCAAAAATATGAAAAATGCTCCATGAATACAGTGGCACAATTTTCAATTGAAAAGAATTAAAAAAACTAACAAAAAGATTCTTTTAATAAATATACTTGCCAGTAAAAATAGATGAATATAATTTAATTAAAAATAAGTCACTTGTAATTAAAAAATGTTCGATTTTCTGATTGGGTTCTATTAATGCAGTTAAAATTTATGTAAAACAGTAAAAAAGGGGAAGTTTCTTGAAAATAGAAGAAAAAGATAAAATTAAAAAAAAAGGGAAAAAGGTAATCCGGAAAAGAGTGTGAAGTCTGGAGTTAGATACTTTAATTTTAGATTCCATTCATTAATTTTCTTTTATTCAAGCACCCCCTTCCCCGGATGTGGCGCAGTTTTTGGAAAGCCCCATTAAGTAAAATAAAAGAGCAATATTTCTATTATTTCTAATTTATCGCTATATGTATATCTATTTATTTAGTGTGCTGAAAAGTCAGAGCTCGAAAACTAGAGAGCATTACCGCACCAGCTTATTAGAGAGCAATTATTTATCAGAGCGTGAAGGCAGCATCATTCGAACGGACACCCCTGGTTTATTTAGCATTTTGCGATCCCA
>JAAAKG020060268.1:0-17879 GCA_010014905.2 Druon quercuslanigerum | reverse complement strand
TTTAAATTCCAACTACGGAATGACAAAAGGGTCAATTCTATTGTCTTGAATATTAATTTTTTAATATTAAGGGCATTAAACCTAAATTATTTTAACTATTAAAGACTTATATTGAAAACTGTCCAATCTCTGATATTTCTATTTTTTTAAAGAGAATTTTCATTTAAATTATAAATAATTTATTGAATTTAGAAAGCTTTATTCAGCGAACTATTAAAGCTTAGCTTCCTAATTAAAAGGTATGCAATTTCAAACAAGTTAAACGTACAGCCAAATGATTTTATATATTTCAATCTAAGAGACCTCAATTTTAAACCCTTTTAGCAGGCTTAAAATAAGCATTAAAAACTAGAGATTCTTAAATTCGTATATTTCCAAATAATTCAAATAGAAATTTAGAGACTTAAAACTTTTATTCCAATGATTAAAAATTGAATTAGTTTACGGATGATCGTGAAAAAGTTAACAATTTTAAGTCCCACTAATTTTCCATCTTTCATTCAAATAATACATTTTTAATATAACTATGTCTTTGAAGACCTCATACTAAAGCGCAATATAGTAAAGTTTAAACAAATCGTGAATTTTATACTTTAAAAGATTTTAAGCTTAAAAGTCAATTTATCAACGTTGATTTCAAGCAACTTTTAATAATGATTACTATTTTAAGTAATATTTTGTATAAACTGTCCGGCAAGGCTATATATCAGTTTAGCATACAACAAAAGAAATGATTTTCTAAAACGCTAAAAACAAAATCAAATAACCCGTGAAAAGAGTCGTCTTTCTCATATTTTTGAAGTATTTTGATCTGTTTTGCACATACTTTTAAAAGATTAAAAAAAACATTTCTTTGATTTCTAATACAATTAGAGTCATATTAAAGTCATGTTTATTTCAAAAGACATGGGACTGAAAGGCATAAGAATACAATAATGACAATAACGGACATAGCAAAAAGGCACATGAGAGTAGAGTAAATAGGACTAAAGGACATGGAATTAAAGGACATGGAACTAAAGGATATGGTACTAAAGGACATGGGACTCAAGGTAATGGGACTCAAGGTTATGGAACTAAAGAACACGGGATTTGAGGACATGTAACTAGAAAAAATGTGAGTAAAGGACATGGTACTAAGGGACATGGTACTTAGCGTCATGACTAAAGGACACAGGACTGCTGACATGCTACTTCAGAACATTGGACTTGAGAACATTGAAGTAGAAGACATAAGATTAGAGCACATGTGATTAAAGAACATTATACTAAACGAGATGATTAAAGGACATGGAATTTGAGGACATGGAACTAGAAGACATGTGAGTAAAGCACGATGTATTAAAGGGCATGTGATTTGAGGATATGGAACTGGAATACATGGGGGTAAAGGACATGGAATTGAAGGACATGGAACTGAAAGACATTGGACTTGGCGTCATGACTAAATGGCATTTGACTAAATAGCATGCTACTTAAGATCATCGGACTTAAGGACATGGAACTAGAAAGCATAGGATTAGAGCACATGTAAATAAAGGACATAAAATTAAAGGACATGATTAGAGGACACGGTACTAATAAACATGAAAACAAACTTCATGAATAAAGTACATACGACTAAAGGATATGGTACTAAAGGTCATGGAACTAAAGAACATGAGACTAAAGGACATGGGAATAAACGTCATGAATTAAGGACATAGGACTTAAGAATATAGTACTAAAGGACATAGAAGTAAAAAACATTGGACTAAGCGACATGATTATAGGTCATTCTAATAAAGGGCATGAGATTTGAGGATATGAAACTAGAAGACATGGTACTAAATGACATGGGATTAAAAGACGTAGAACTAGAAGACATGGGAGTAAACGACATGGAACTAAAATAAATGGGACTTAGCATCATGACTAAAGGGCATGGGACTTGATTACATGGAAATAGGAGGCATAGGATTAGAGCGCATGAGAATAAAGGACAAGAAACTAAACAACATGATTAAAGGACACGACACCAAAGGACATGGTACTCAAGGACAGGGTACTAAGGTACATGGGACTTGAGGATATGGAGCTAGTAGATACGGGAGTAAAAGACATGGAACTGAAATATATGGGACTTAACGTTATGACTAAAGGGCATGGGACTAAATGATATGCTACTTAAGGACATGGGACTTGAGGACATGGAACTAGAAAGCATAGGATTAGAGCACATGTAAATAAAGGACATGAAAATAAAATACATGATTAAAGGGCATGGGACTTAAGGACATGGGACTTAAGGACATGGGACTTAAGGATATGGGACTTAAGGACATGGGACTTAAGGACATGGTACTAAAACACATGGAAATAAATGTCATGACTAAAGGACATATGACTAAAGGATATGGTAGTAAACGACATGGGAATCAAGGACATGGGACTAAAGAACACGGGACTTGAAGACATGTAACTAGAAGGCATGAGAGAAAAGAACGTGGTACTAAAGGACATGGGATTTAAGGACATACAACTAATATGCATGGTAGTAAGGGACATAGAACTAGAAGGCATAAGATTAGAGCACATGGGAATAAACGACATGACTAAAGGACATACGACTAAAGATTATGGTACTAAAGGACATGGGACTAAAGAACATAGTACTAAAAGACGTAAGAATAAACGTCATCAATTAAGGACATAGGACTTAAGGATATGGTACTAAAGGACATAGGACTAAAGAACATGGGACTAAAGGACATGGGACTAAAGGACATGGGACTAAAGGACATGGGACTAAGCGACATGAATAAATGTCATGATAATAAAGGACATGAGATTTGAGTATATGAAACTGGAAGACATTGTACTAAAGGACATGGCATTGAAAGACATGCAACTAGAAGACATGGGAGTAGAGGACATGGAACTGAAGGACATAAGACTTAGCATCATGACTAAAGGGCATGGGACTTGAGTACATAGAAATAGAAGGCATGGGATTAGAGCACATGAGAATAAAGGACACGAAACTAAACAAGATTATTAAAGGACATGAGATCAAAGGACATGGTACTAAAGTACATGGGATTTGAGGAGATGGGACTAGAAGTCATGGGACTGAAGCAGTCGTCGGGAAATTTTTTGCTTATTTTTCAGGTATGCAGCAAGGGTCTTCTGACCACAGGCATGTAAAAGTTAGGAAATTTAAAAACCTTTAATTTTTCAACTAGCAATTTGAAAATAGCATTATCAGCATCTTTGAATTTTTCCGATTCCAATGATATATTACTTGCCTAGAAAAGTGGAAATTATGAAGGAGTTTAATATCATGAAACTTCCGGTTAATATTCCATATAATAATAAATACTCTTCAAATTTTTAAACTTTATAGACAAAATACATGTCTCTGAAATCGGAAAAATAGAAAGATTATATTACTTTTAAATCACTGATTTCATAATTAGAAATTTGTAATCTTATATTTGTTTCCCATTTTCCAAGAAAGTACCTCTCAAGAAAGGGATGGTCTGGCCAAGCTCGCAGTTACTGCCCTGGTCAAAATCGTTCCGGCCACTGGACTAAAGGGCATGGGAATAAAGGACATAGGTCACGTGGATTCCCGCGAACTTTAGTAGTGCATAAAATTCATGCGCATCCAAAATATATTCCTTTATCTCATAGTTTCATATTTCAACACTTTCTACGGTCATCCTTTCAAAAAAACTATTCTATATTACACATGCACTTTGGAGTATTTCGTATCCATGAGCCATTATGTAATGGCCATTCTACATCTATGACTTTATCATTTTTGACGGGATAGATATAGATGGCAATTACACCATTGACCTTGAAAAGCGGCACTTAAGGTCCACTGCACAGGCATGAAGAACACATTTATTTTCATGGATTTGCTATACAAAATATCGTATGAATTATCGTCGACAGGGAATGCATTGTCATGTGTATGTCTTCACTACTCATCGTTGTCTCGCATACTAGCCTGCGGCTCATCTTCGCTCACCTACGTCTAGTACGTTTACTAAAATTTCATTGTGTAAAATTTTTCACTTTTTGACAATCATCCCTTCGATTATTATTTCAAATTTAATGAATCAAAATGATTGCATCTTCTCTTTTATTTCGATAAAAGAAAGAACTTGTCTCTTACCTCTTGTAATACCGAGGGTAAAGTTCCACCCTCACTAAGTCTGCCCCAGCCTGTGACTGTGGCATTTTGCCCGATTAATAATTCGTCAGCAGCAGGCAAACAGATGGGTGAAATGTGTGCAGCAAAAGTCAATGGACTTTCAAGTCTCACGAGGGCAAGGTCGTATTCGAAAGTAAAGAAGTTGTATTTGGGATGCACCACTTTTTTGCTTATGCTTCGTTCCACGTAAGGAAGACGTTCCTGGACGGATGAGAAGTCATACTCTCCCACGCGAATCCGAATTTGTGAAATTAACAAGCTGGAAGAAAAAGTAAATTGCTAGTGATTGAAAATAGTTTATAATGGTAATTAAACCTAACAAAAATTAGCAAGGTAGGCTAGAGTCGTGGTAACATCTGCTAGGGACTTCCGCTACTTCCCCTCCCTTTGCGGAGAATTTGTAAAACCCAATCAAAACTATACGAATACAATATGCAACAAATGAGTTTTGTAATAAGAAGTTACAGGTGGCAGAAGCAGAAAATGACATAAGAGTGTTTTTGAAGCATTAAATAAAAAAAAGTAACTTGGCGAGCACATTATTTTCTGAAGAAGAAAAAAAGGAACAAATAATAAAAATTAGTGAAAGGTGTGATAAAGAAGTAGAGATAAAAGTATATCATCAATAAGATTCATAAAATATTGAGAAGAAAAAGTCAATGTTGAAGTAACAAGATTGTGTATCTTGTATATTAATGAAACGTTATCTTTTGTCCTATTCACTTCTTGCCACTAATATGGTCCATTTGACTTCGAAAAAGGAAACGGTTTAAATTGAAGCTTCGCATATGAAAATGGGCAGGAAATTATATAGGAAGTAACATCTAAAAGTACTTCTTAAACATATCTTTTCTTGAGAAGACTTCCAAACTGATGAAGTTTTTATTAACCTTAGCAGTAACTCAAATGTAAGTTAATAATATGTCTACTTACACAAAGAAATTCATATTTCAAAGCGTATATTTTAATAAATAAAATTTAAAAATAAATTGTTTGACTTTCCTGCAAGGAATTTTTTAGTCTTCACAAAAATCTTAATATGAAACTACATTCTTAAATACATTATGACATAGTTCGAAAGGCACTATAAATTAAAATTTCACGAATATGCATTTAAGATTTGATTTTCGGAAGATTTTCTTAATATCACGGGTTTGAAAATATTTCTATATCATAATTTTTTGACTAAACGTATACCCTTTGACATGAAACAATAAATAACGTTGTTTCTGTAATTTAAATTTTTTGTCTTGAAATAAAATTTAAAAAACTGAGAGCCAAATAGAGAGTTTGTTGACAATCTTCCGCAGTTCTAAAAGTAAAAGATAAAAAGACACATATCCATGCTAGAATATTCGTACATATTTATATATTATAATTTATATATAATTTATATATTAGTATATGTGTATATTTAAGGATACAATGTATCATCAATTAATGAAATTTCATTATCATTGAAGAGGGTGTAGCACTTGTTACTCCTCGCCTTGAACAGTAAAATTTTACAAAGTTATTCCTTAAGTTCTAGACCATTCTACAGTCTATAGAAATCAATCGATCCCTTTAAGGAATCCCACAAAACTGCTAAAACAAAAGTTTTAAAAATTAAAATAAAAACACTTACTCATCAACACAATGTCCAGCAGTAGCAATCCAATTTTCATTAAGAACAGCACCTCCACATCTGTGTGTACTAGAGAATCCAAAAAACGAAGTTCTCCGAACAGAAACTTGCCATGGCCATCTGCCAAATGCAGAATCTTTCCCTCCAACAATCCTAGTTTCCGGTCTTGGAAATAGAGGAGGAATGCCGCATTGCATATCCCTATTTTCTGAAGCTGCTGGTATCGTCAAAACAGAACCTGTCCTTAATGGTGATTCTGAATGGGGTTTTGGATTCGTAGTGGTTACAGATGTTGTTGTGGAGGGTCGTTGCGTAGTTGTCGTCGTCGTTGTTGTTGTTGTAGTTGTCGTTATGGTTGTTTTCTTCGTTGGACGTGGTTTTGTTGGCGTTTCATTGTATGATGTTGTTATAAAATGCGCTGAACCAAAGGGCTTATGATACTCATTCTGTTGAAAGAAAATTCCTGCAATTAGTAAAAAGTATTCCGCGAATCAGGAAGTTTAATTTTATGTGTGTTATATGCACTAAGAAAAGAGAAATGTTACCAAGTTCAAAGCACTTATAACCTGCAACAGAAATTAATACGAAACAAATAAATAATACTACTGATTTTCATTATCTTCATGCTCTTAAATTAAATCTAAAATAGGATCCAGAAGAAAAGACTTCATTCTACAAACTAAATCTTAATTTCTTTTGCCAAGCTACTAAAGATACACATTATATCCTTCTATGGAAATGTTAATAGTGATAATAACATCTCTAATACCAATTTCAAGTAACCTTAATGACTACCCTTAAGACCATTTTCTCTTGTTCACGAGACCATAAAACAAAACATACTTTTCTCAATTGCACTTACTTACTCTTTACGGGCAGGATGATAGAAAGTTATGGAATTTCTTTAAAGATTCGTGAAAAGCGTTATCTCGGAAGCCGCAAAAACTCGTAATCCGCATACAGTAGGAGACATTAATGCCTTTCCTTATTTGTCACTTTTTGCTTTTTCCTCAAGATGTGAGTTGTAAATAGAGAAAGGCATTAATATCTTCCAGGATAAGAACTAAGGAGCTAAGAAGATCCGTTTTTCTGATCGTGTGACGTAGCATGATAGAAAGTCGAGTTGGCGGTGTTTTCGAAGAATATTGCTTTCGCGAGACGGTAATGAAGCTATGAAGCGAACGACCTTGGAAGGCGAACGAACCGAATGGTTTTCACGCGGAAGTGTTCTCAGAAGGTTTTCTCGAGTTTTCCTTAAATGGAAGGCGAGAAAAAGAAGTAATATCAAGCTTTGCTTGAAATTGGAAAGTATTGCTATCAGGACAGCGATCAGGTTTTTTCCAGACAGGTACTAAGTGACTATTAACATCCAAGAAGGACACGGGTAAAAAAAGTTTTTGTATAGGAATTATCCAGGTACAGATCTGGGGATTTATCCATAAGTGACCTAGCAGAGATAGTTAATAAAATGGGCCAAATAAGACTATATCAAGTGGATAAACCAATGTAGACAAGCAGACGAGCATTGTCAACCGACTAAAACCTACAATGGTGTCAAACGTTTTCTACTACTTCCGTTTATTTGTTCCGCAGAAATATATAAATTACAGTTTGAGATAGTAGAGGAACTTACTTCTTGCGTTTCCGTTGGTTTGAAACTGGGTTTCTGCGGAAAGTTCTCGGGACCATTTTGCATCAGATTGGGATGGTCTGTCCAATGAGGTTTAATAGATGGTCTTGGAGGTGTCCAACTGTTGTCGGACCAAAAATAGGAGCTGGATCCACCAGGACGAGTAGTTTCAAATATTGTTATCGGCTTTATAGACGATGGCTTTTGCTTCGTTACAAAGACAGGTTCGGTGGTCACTTGCCAGTGAGCAGTTTGTGGTACAGATCCGGCTGCGCTACAATGAAAAGAAGCTTTAAGTGCTGCTTCGAGCCCTACGGATAGTCGTAAAACTATGACTATCTCACGACTGGCGCGCTTTGTTAAGTGCAGTCTAGCAATAACTGCATGCTGGTCTACAGTTTCTATGTTTCCAGTATAGTCTAAAAAGTTAACAAGTAAGCAATAACATGATATTGGTATGGGCGATTCTCCAAGACAGGGGATACTTTAGCATCGTGTATAAAATTGTAAATGTGTTGATGAAATATGAATAGGTACTTCAGAATAAAATAGTGATACTGATTTAATTTAAGGATATTACAGATCTGTTTGACAATTTAATACTGAATAGAGGAATTTTAAATTTAAATTGGGTGAGCTTTTAGTAAATGAATCTCAAGCCTATCATTTACTAATAATATTTTTATAGAAATTCAAATAGACAAGCCTATTAAACCTGGTTTAATAGGAATAAAAGTTGGATTGATTTCGAATGAAATAAGGGGTTATTTCAAAAACTCATTTTTGTTACAGGTTACTTAACATATATTGCATTTAACTTTAAGTTAATAACAAGAAATCAGTTTTAGCTGCAGAAAAAGTGACTTTTGATAAGGCCTTAATTTTGTTTTACATTAGTCTATTTCGATTTAATTTGAAGTAGTATCCAATTTATTTGGAATGGAACCAATTGAAAACTTTATGAAAGTTTATATCTACCATATATATTAAAGAAATAGCGAATCCTACCATTCTCAACATTTTTTTATGACAACCCATTAGCTTATTTACATTTTGTGAAAATCTGCTTCAAAATTATATTTCAAGTATGCTAATTTGTGTTCTTTTCAATTATGGTACAACTTTAAATAAACCGCAATTTATATGGTTTTACAATTAGATTTAAAAATAGTAAGTCGGAATTTCCTATAACTATGATGTTAACTATGGACATTAAAATAAAGCATGCTGTTTATTACTTTTGAGCAAATTATAGTTTATAAATTATGACTGTTTTAAACAAGGGTATAGCAAAAAGTCAATATATAATTTTTATCAAAACAATAATGTTGAACAAACATTATAGCAGTGAACTTTAAATCAACTTTTGAGATGAAAGTATAAAATGTTCGATTTTTTTTACCTCTATTTTGTATTAATAGAAAATTGATCAGAATTAATATCATTTACATAAGCTTGTAAAAGTAAAACTATAAAAAATTAGTAATTTTCCATACAATACACCAAAAATTGTGATTCATTCTTTTTACATTTGTTTGAGAAAATAAGCACAAGCTTTTTTCCTAAGCATAAATTACAAAGATAGGAAAAGCTTATAAAAGTAAAACTATAAAAAATTTATTCCTTTGATTACTATTCACAAAAACTTGTAATTTGTTTTTTTAACATTTATTATTTTCAATAATAAGCTTAGGCTTTTTTGCCTTACAAACTACAAAGATACATAAGTGACATTGTCCCTTAGATCGAATTTTTTATATCCAAGTTTAAGAGAATGTCCCTGAGCGATAATGTCACTTATTACATAAATTATTTTAATTATTTAATAAATCTTGGCAAAGAATGTAGGAAGTTTTATAAATAAAGCTTTTTTATTCTATATCGCCATAAACTCTGATAATCTGAGAAAAAAGGACTTGACACTTTCATTATGAGAAGCCTAGGGCTTTCTCAATTATCGAGGACAAAAGTTTTCTAATGCACAGAAGCAACTTTTTTATATTCTCTACAGAAAGCACTTCTTTTGAATAGTTTATTGAACATTGGTAAATTTAACTATAATCTATTGCATAAAAGAGTGAATAAATTGCTGAAATTCACAAAAGGCTTTTTCTGATGAAAGAATTTTAATGCCTTTCCTAATGGAAAGGTTTGAACATAAAGTGAATAAACTTCCGGGTGACATACCTGGTTGACTGGCTGCTGTAATACGTTGGTCTGGGCGTCGTCGAGGATTTAGTGGGTTTATTTTGACTATCGGGTTTCAATACGAAGTTGGGTCTCTCATCCATTTCTCCATTTATTGAAATCGGTCGATATGTTGACGTTTTTAAAGAAAAATATGGCTTCGGATATTCTACGGAAGGTTTGCTGGAAGTTGCTGGTTTCGTCGCCCACTGTGGCGGTTCCGTGTGGATAAAATTTAAACTAAGGTGCGAACTATTCACATTATCCTGAAAAATAAAACCAATTATTATTTCGGTACATTGGAATCTTTTTCTTTAATTTGTTATTATTGTCGTCTTGTTAAGCTGGTCTTTTCAGTCTCTCAGCTCTGTAGCTAAAAACCTATTGTACTATGTACGTTTGGCCAGGAGAGAGAAAAACTGCAGAAAACCATCTGCTGAATTTAGTTAGTTTTCCGACAGTGGAGTTTAAAGGCATGCATTCGACCCTACCCATCGAATTTTTCCAGAACTTTTATGAACCTTTAAAAATTAAAAAAGTTGCCTGAAAATCTTCTAAATTCTTTTTCCTAATTTTGGACGGCTTCTGAAATTTTTTAAAATCTTCTAACACATTTTTTTAAATTAATTTTTCAAATGAAAGAAAATATTTTGAAATTTACGCAAAAATCTTATGAATTTTTTTAAATATCTTGAAACTTCTCAAACTTTATAAGTCTGCAAATTTTTTTTCGAAATTTTAAGTGAACATGTTGAAATATTCTCATAAAACTAATTTTAAAAAACATAATTCAAAATTGTTCCAAAAAATATATCATGCTCCTAAAATCTTTCAAAATTCTTAAGAAGCTTCTAAAATAATGTTTAAAATCTTTAAAAATATACATTTCTTTTTAAATTTATTGATTTATAATTTTTTAAAAAAAATTAAAATATTGATAAATATTTAAGAATTTCGTTTTTTGTAATTGAAATGTTTGAATCGATTTGTTTATAAATTAAATATTTAAATGCAAAATGTTTTCTTAAAACAGAAGATCTAAAGTTGAAAACTTTTTTACTAAAAGATTTCAGAATTCTAAATTGTCGATTGAAGGATTTCATAATTTAAAAAGTTAAAAAATTAATTAAAAATGTTTAAAAAGTTGAAATCGTAAACATTTTAAATTGCATTATATCATATGATATTTAAATCGATTGGATAAATTTCTCTTCTCCACATTTCTTTATTAGTATATTATAGTTTGTAAATTAAATAATTCAAAGTTAATGACTTTCTGGGATTTTAAGGGATTTCAGAAGATTTAAGCCTTTTTGTAAAATGTCATAGATATTAAAGACTTGAATAGTTTTCACTTAATTTTTCCTAATATTTGTGGGATTTCTAGCGATTTTACAATATTAAAGGGATTTTATAAAATTTTATGAATTAAAAGATTTTCAAGAGAAATTTGACAATATTTTTAATTTTTTAGGAGAACTTTAAGAATGGTAGAATTTTAGAAAATTATACAGGATTTTAAAGTAGAAATAAAAACATACTTAAGGAGTTCTTAGGATTTCAAAATGAAGAAGAAGCTTTATCAGATTTTATGGGATTTTACGGGGTTCCAGAGGACTTTACAATTTTTTAAGAAATTTTGAAAGATACCCTAGGTTGTAAAGCGTTTCACGATATTTTATAAGCTTTAAAGAATTTCAAAGGATTTTATAGAGTTAAGGGCATTTTTAAAAATTGTAACAAATTTAACATACAATTTCAAATTGTTTGAAAATGAGAATTAAATGGAATTTCAAGGGACTTCTAGGATTTTCAAAGAAATGATATGATCTTAAGGAGTTTTAAAGAATGTAAGGGATTCAAAAAGTTTAAATTAAGGATTTCAACTTTTTTGAAGCTTTTAGGGCATTTTAAAATATTTGAAAGGATTTAACTCAGTTTTTTGGAAGATTTACAGTGTTTTCCTGTTACCAGATTAAAAAAAAACATCCCCCGATTTCTTGTTTAAACAATTTTAGGACATTATTTTGCTACTATTTTTCCAAATTGATGCTACTATTTTCACTGTTTTTAGTTTCTCAAATGAGACCAAGGACTGGTAGTACCGAATCTATCAATTAACAGAAAAATACAGAAAAACTTACTTTCTCATATACAGAATTGACGTTTGGCCTATGCATCGTCTCCTGGACAGCGAGATCAGATTCTTCGGTTTTGCTGTCATCAGGTCTCGACTCCGAAGGCCTTTGACTGTAATCTGGCCTGTGCGGCCTCAGTTCTTGTCCCTTAATCGAGCCCTGATTCTTGTTGGGTAGTCGAATCAACAAAGTACTGTGTTTGTTGTCCATTTTGTCTTTGAATTCTTGCTGATCATCAGACCCAGAATTATCACCTGGACCACCACTGGGCCGCTGTTCCGAAGACTCTGGTTTCGTCTTCATCATTTGTTGGGGTCCATGAGCCTCCTGATGGCCTCCCTGAGGCCTTCTTGAATCTTGTGAGTTTTTGTCCCAGAATCCTGGATCGTGGCCCGGAACCTTAGAGTTTTGAAGCCTGTCTTCTTGATCAGAAGTGGGCTTCGCATGCGGCCTTTTTTGCAAAGGTCGACCCGAGTTAATCGGTAAGGGTTTCAATGGTCTCGTCGAGTGGAGACTCGGACTGGAAGTTCCCAAGGTGTGATGACTTGTGGAGCTTCCGACTTGATCCTCTGACCCTGATAACTGACTAGTGGAACTAACATCTTGCTTTTGAGACACTGGAGGTTGACTCGAGGGTCTGGCTGTGCTGGATGAAGGATGCGACAAACTCGAGAGAGACGTCAACGTCAGCCTCGTCGATTCGCTTGACAGGGCCTCTGCTAAGGTCGGCCTCAGAGTGTTTGATGAGGTGGATGGATTGTGAGAACTTATGCTATTACTCGTCGCGTTGTGGACGCAACAACTACCGAACATGAAGGTGTCCACACATACGCCTACGTGTGTACCCTCTGACTTGATGCACTCCCACACGAACATACAGGTGCCCTCTGTGCCCACCAGGTTTGGTACCCGGCATGGTTTCGGGCTGATTTTGTAACCTGAAAAATCATTGAAAGAACAGTTACAGGCTAATCGGTACATTGATTGGGTGAACATTCATTGCTCTTTTAAAGTAGTCTGGCTATGGGATCGGATTGATGAAAAATTATTCAAATTAGTTTTTTTTGCGGAGAAATGTGTCAAAAACATGGGATCTTTTGGAGAGGCCTTTCGCGATCTCCAAAAATGATTGATTTCGCCTTTAAAACACGTTCAATATTGTTAGGAAAACTTTTTTCGGGATACTTGATTCCAGGGCATTTTAGCTTTATTTTAGAAAAATTTAACCAATTGCCGTGCGTGCAAAATGACTTTTAGTCGAATTGAGCCGAATTAACATTTAAATTTACATTGTATTATTATATAACAAAAATTTTATTTAAATTAATCAGTATTAAAATTTGATATCTATTTCATAATTGATATCCTGGCCAAATTTTGTGTTTAATTTCAAGTTTCAGAAAAAAATTATGGACATAGCTTTGACTAGATTTCTTAGTAGTTTCTGTTTTGGACAAATTAAAAAAAGGCAAGAAAAACGAGAATGCAGCCAACCGAATCCGCTTCCTTCTCTTTTTTATTTCTTACATATTTTTCATTTTTATTATTATCAAATCACAATTAAAAAAACTTTTTTCAAAAATAATCACCAACGTTTCGGGACTCATACAGAACCCATGTCAAGAAGAAAAAAATAAAATATTTGAGCAGTCAGGAACAGTCAGGAACCTGAGAATTGATTTTGATTCTCGGGTTTCATGAAGAGAGCATCGTGGTTTCGCTGCTATATTGAAAAAGGAATTTATCGTAAATGAATTAACTGATTCTGAGACAAATATAATCTATGAGTTTGGTCGGATCAATTTCAAAAAACTCTTGCTAAAAATAGTTTTATTTTTTATTTTTGAATAATTTATTTTATTATTATTATTTTACCTACCGTTATCAATTTATGTAATCAATTCATATAATTCAAACACTAGTTGTTGATCAAATCTGTTTAATAATTTTTGTTAGAAAAATCATTATTTGACTATGTTGGGAGATATTTACATAAAATAATATAAATTTTTGTGTACAGTTTAATTAATGAACAAAAAATAACTTTAAGTTCATGGTTAAATTTTTAATACTATTATAATGTAAAAGGTTTCATTTCAAATATTGCGAATTCCGAATTAAAGGAACTCAGATGTTTTTAGAAATTCAGAAAATTGAACAATTTTATTTAATTTAGAAAATTTTAGTGATGTAATATCGTTTAGCAAATTCAAGGAACCACAGGAGTTTATAATATTTTGGGAAATCAAAGAATTCAGAATATTCGAGGATTTAAGGGAATTCAAGGAATTCAGGGATCTTCCGTAAATTAGGAACTCTGACCAATTTTCCTTACGTTAAATGTAAAACTCTTAATTGAAAATAAGATATAAAAAACTTTTATTTTAAGGTATGAAAGCTGAGAATTTAGAGCATGAAAGGCTCTAAATTTGATTTTGGACCATTTTTTAGAAATTCAAAATTATTTAATTAAATGTGTTCTATACGGGAAATTATTTAATTTTTACAATGTAAAAATTATAATTATCCCGAGTCGAAATTTAGGCCCTACTTTGAAACCTTAAATCATACATTAGTAGGCGCTGAAAACGGTCAAGTAGGTTCTAAATAAGCAGCGATTACAATTTAATTTAGACCCTACTTTGACGCTAAAAGTGTCCGAAATTGGCCGTTTTCCCACGTTTAAAGTCAAAATAGAGTCTGTATTTAAGACAAATTAGACCCTTTTTTAAAGCTCAAACTGCTACGTGTATGACTTGCGGCTTCAAAGCAGGTTCTCTATAATCTCACATCAATATGTATGAATAAAAATAATATTTGTTATTTATTATAAAAAATAAACTGATATTTGTGATTTAAATATCAAGAATATTAGCAATTATTTTTCAGATATATTACTAATAGTATTTTTTGATTATGGCGCTAAAGCATAGTGCCCCAACCGATTCAGCTAACGGAACGCGTTAGGATATCTTCGATAAAAATCATTAGCACTTATACAATATTTTAAGGTCCAAAATCTTTTAAGATCTGAAACAATTATTTAAATAAGTACTTTTTTAAACCTCCTTTACCAATAACCATTTTTGAAGAGTTCAATATAATTTTGTACTGGTTTTTAGAAGTAGTCAACGTTTTACGCTTTAAAAGAATTTAAGGCTAGATATTTAAATTTGATCCTGTAATATGTTACGCAAACGAGCACAATGTCCAACCTGTCGATTTTAATAACAATATCTTTTTATCTCTTTGTTAAACAAAAATTTTTAAAAAGTCGTTCAGCATCTTAATTAATCGAATTACACTAAAAATACAAATATTTAGTTCAAGATTCAACCCAATAATCATACGGAAATAAGTTTATGTTAACAATAACAGTACTATTAGATTTAATACTTTCACGGTGATTCATTCTGATAAAGGAGATATTTCTGGTTTCAATCGTGTACAAAACTACGAATTTTGCCGAGGTTTCGTGAACATTGCAGTTCACTTCTTCAGGCCTGAGCTGCAACTGAGGTATCAGGTTATGTTGTTCTTATGTATACTCTGTACGATGCCTGTGATTTTCCAGAGCGCCCCACCATGAAGACAGGACGCACCTGATTGGTCAATCAAGTCATATTTAAAAAATCCGGGAGGACGAAAAGCCAAATCGGATTGGTATTATAACCGTTGTCCCTATTGATATTATTAGGGTGCTTTAAGATTCGATCGCTTCTCTATGCTTTCTTGGAAAAATATTGTGTATTTTAGCGATGATTCTTTTATCAAATAAAATGTTATGTCATGTTTCGATATGATGTTCAGCTAGTGCTGATTGCGTAAAATGTTTTAGTCTGACTTTACTCGCTTGTTCCTTTATACGTTGGCTCACCGCTCTCCCGGTTTCTCCAATATAGACTTTGCCACAAGAACAAGGTATTTTATATACACCTGGATCACTGGCAGTTGCCTTTTTGTCTTTAGGATTGTTTAGAAGTTGTCCTATTATCGCAGGTGGTTTAAATATGGTTTAGATGTTGTGTTTGTTGAGAATTCTTCCTATTTGTTCTGTGACACCTTGGATGTAGTGTAGGGCGGTGATCGTTTTTCTCTCTCTTTCTTTATTAGGTAGTTATGAATTCTTTTCTTGGGTGTATTTTCGTATTGCGTTCATCAATTTGTTTGATTGTGTAATCGTTCTGTATTAGGATTTGTTTAACTTTTTGTAATTCCTTTTGTTAATTATCTTTATCTGTTATGGACAGAGCTCTGTATACAAGGGAGTTGATGACCGATTGTTTTTGAGATGGATGATGGTGAGAGGGGGCATGTAGGTATCTGTTTGAATGGGTGGGTTTTCTGTAAACTTCATGTCCTAATCTTTTATCTGATTTTTTGTAAACTAGTACGTCCAAGAAAGGCAATTTTCCGTTTTTTTTTCAATTTCCATGGTGAATTGGATATTTGGATGATTGATGAAATTGATGATTGATGAAATCGAAAAACTTATTTAGTTCATTTAGTCTATCTCGCCAGATGATAAAGGTGTCGTCCACGTGATGGAACCAAAATTCCGGTTTAAGCTTGGACTGATTAAAGATTTTGGTTTCTAGATGTTCCATAAAGATGTTGTCTATTACAGGTGAGATTGGAGGTCCTATTGCTGCTTTTGAGGTTTGTTTATAGAATTGGTTGTTAAAAGAGAAGTAAGTATCATTGATACAGTGCTCTACCAAAGGTATGAGCTCGGAGGGGAAGTTTGCAAAAGATTTAATAATATCAATATTATCAGAGATTGGTACTTTCGCAAAGAGAGACGTTACGTCGAAACTCACTATGATGTCTTGGGGTTGAATGCGAATCTGTGGTATCTTTTTGATAAAGTCAAAAGAGTTTTGGACGTGGGTAACAGAGTTTCCTGTGAAAGGATTCAGTTTATTGGCGAGGAATCGTGCTAGTTTGTAAGTAGGTGAGTTTATTGCGCTGACGATCGGCCTGAGCGGAATGTTGTTTTAGTGGATTTTTGGGAGTCCGTAAAGTCTTGGAGAGGTGGGATTTGTAGGCATTAATTTAGATATTGCTTCTCTGTCAAGATTAGTTTTTTTAGAAGGCCTTTTGTTTTACTGACTATTATTTTTGTGTGGTCCTTTTTAAGTTTTTTGTACGTATCATCATTAAGAAGATCCATGATTTTGTTATTCTAATTTACTTTATTCATTATTTCTGTTGTGTTGCGTTTATCTGCGGGTTATATGATAATTTCTTTATTCTTATTGAGTTCTTTGATTGCGATTTTTTCCTGTTTTGTTAAGTTTAAGGAGGGCATTTGGGCTTAGCGTAAAATGTTGAATGTTCTACGTCGTATGTCATTCGCTGTTTCAGGTGGAAGGGTATATAGATTGTGGATTCCAAATTACTGATTATTTCTTCTTTCGGGATTTTGGAGGGAGCTACTGCTAAATTGTGTTCTTTAGATAAGACTGAAATCATTTCGTTGCTAAGAGGATGGTCACAGATGTTTTTTAATCTGTTAGTTAGTTGTCTGTATGCCTTACTGGAAATAATTTGTCAAATTTTATTTTTTGATTTTGAGTTTGAAGATCTTTAATCCGCTGGGATTGGTCAAATGATATGCGGTACAATGTAGACCAAATGTCAAATCTGAGATTATTTGATAGAAAAAGATAATTGTACTATTTTTATAACCAATCGTCTCGTCGTCCCAAAATTCAAGATAAGTAGACAATTATTCTTCATACATTTGGCTGTTCTTATTCTCCAACAATTATGTAAAAAAATTTAAAAAGTGAACATTTTTTTACAAAAAGAAATGATTTTTCCTCCTAAATCAAGTGGTAGACACGTGAATAGTAATATTTGTCTAAGAAAATGTTTAAAAAACTCTTAATTGTTATTGTTTAGTAACAAAAATGACCAAACCATTAAAAAGCGATACTTTTCCTTGGAAAAAGTTACTTCTTTTATGAAATCATTTTGCAAATAAATTAACCGTAATACTCTTATAAAATTGAAATAAAAATCAGTAAATTTAATGATAATTATTAAATATATATTTCAATATATTTTTAAAATTTTTTATTTAAATTA